>OLKM01002698.1:0-25000 GCA_900291075.1 Melanogrammus aeglefinus | reverse complement strand
GTTTGGTGGAACAGGTAAAAGGGATTCATCCCGTTAGTCCTATTACCGCTCACACAATGAGCCTTTCTACACACACGCTCCCCTCACTGCCAACACCACGCATTAGGACCCGTTCACTAACCAACCAACGCAAAGCATCTCAAGAAAACACCCAATGTCCCCGATGGAGTAAAGCAGTACGCCAACACTGCCCTCAGTGGGCCTGGGAACCCGTGGCTAATGTAAGGGCACCTTAAGGGCACTTAATGTAGAGTCACCCTAATGTAAGGGCACCTTAAGGGCACTTAATGTAGAGTCACCCTAATGTAAGGGCACCTTAAGGGCACTTAATGTAGAGTCACCCTAATGTAAGGGCACCTTAATGGTAAGAGAGGTGACCGCCTTAATGTAAGGGCACCTTAATGTAAGGGCACCTTAAGGGCACTTAATGTAGAGTCACCCTAATGTAAGGGCACCTTAAGGGCACTTAATGTAGAGTCACCCTAATGTAAGGGCACCTTAAGGGCACAGTAAGGTGACCGCCTTAATGTAGGGGCACCTTAATGTAAGGGCACCTTAAGGGCACTTAATGTAGAGTCACCCTAATGTAAGGGCACCTTAAGGGCACTTAATGTAGGGTCACCCTACTGTCACCTTAATGTAGGGTCACCTTAATGTAGGGTCACCCTACTGTCACCTTAATGTAGGGTCACCCTACTGTCACCTTAATGTAGGGTCACCTTACTGTCACCTTAATGTTCCCCTCAATGTGCACCAGTAAAGTTAACCAATACAGCTAACTAACTACGGTTAATTGCAGTTAATCAATGCAATGAACTAATATTTTATATAATATATGTGTATATTTAAGTTATCTTTATGAATAAAAAATGTCAAATGCTAAAAATGAAATTGAAATTCAACCCTATGTTCAATTTCATGCCCTTAAGAATGATTCATAATTTGATAAAAAGTATGAATGCAAGTTATATAACGCTGCATCTCAGATCAGTGTGTGTGTGTGTGTGTGTGTGTGTGTGTGTGTGTGTGTGTGTGTGTGTGTGTGTGTGTGTGTGTGTGTGTGTGTGTGTGTGTGTGTGTGTAATGTTACACACAGTGTGTGAGTCTAATAGTAGTAACAACAACACAACTACAACACAACCGGACAGGGAGGGGAGGGGTTAACTTAGGCCCCGCCTCCAGGGCTCTGCAGTGACATGAAATACCAGCAGACCCTCCGCCGCCCAGTGTCCGGTACCGGCCCCCTAGACCCGCTCCCAGCCCCCCAGACCCGCTCCAAGCCCTCCGCGGATCACGGTGCCTTCCGAACGGGTCTGAGCCTCACGACCGCCCACCGTCAGCGGCCCCAACCGCTGTGTCTTCCCGGTTCCGACCGGGATTGTTGAGCTGAGTGTGCGGAGTTCAGCCGGACCGAGTCCGCCTTAGGACGGGGAACAGAGACACCGCGTACGGGACGGGACGGGACGGCAACTTTACCAGAATCGGAGAGCGGGATCTGCGTGCGTGCGTGCGTGTGCGTGTGCTTTTGCGTGTGTGTGCGTCTGTGTTTGAGTCCTCGCCATGTCTCCGTGTTTTCCAACCGTTGAGAAACAGGACGTCCGTTCTCATTCAACCTGTTGCCGGTGTTCCAGTCACTGACGCCGGTAGTCCTCCGCGTCCGGTACCGATTAGAGAACCGAGAGCCATGTCGACCACCGGCCGTCGGCCCGGGACGGCGGCGCCCCGGGGGGCCGTGCTGCCGATGCTGTTCACGGTGGCGGTGGTGCACCTCAGCGTGGGATTCTGTAGATCGTTGAGTTCTAATGGATTGACACGAGACGGAAGTTCACGGGAGATAGTCCGGGACTCTGACCCGGTCCTGGACCCGAGGCAGCTCGGGGAGTCCAGCGCCACGGACCCGTCCGGGGAGACGCCGTTCAGCGGGGCAGCCGTCCCCTCGGAGCCCCTCCCCTTCGTCCGTACAGGTGGGTGCCGCGGGGACTTTGATAATATCACAGGTCCCCCTGGAGGGGCTTCCTGTCCTGCTTCAAATGAAACGGAAGGTCTGCCACTGGGGGGGCTATTGGTGACCAGTAGAGAGGGGGACAACCTGCCCAGTACAGCCAGAGTCTTCTACTGGTGGACGCTGGGAGCTGACCAGTACAGCCATATGTAACTTTCAGTCATGTGACCTGTATGGAGTACATGATCCATAACTGACCACTGTGTGTGTGTGTGTGTGTGTGTGTGTGTGTGTGTGTGTGTGTGTGTGTGTGTGTGTGTGTGTGTGTGTGTGTGTGTGTGTGTGTGTGTGTATATATGTGTGTGTGTGTATATATATGTGTGTGTATTTATGTGTGTGTGTGTGTCCAGGTCCAGAGGGTGGAGGTGGTGATGGAGCAGTGAGGACCGCCCCCTTCCTCCTGGTGTCCGGGCGGAGGCGGAGTCTGGCTGAAGGCCTCCAGGTGAGGAGTCGTCTGAACACCACCCTTTAGCAGAACCCCACCCTGTGGCAGAACCCCACCCTGTGGCAGAACACCACCCTGTAGCAGAACCCCACCCTGTACTAGAACCCCACCCTGTGGCAGAACACCACCCTGTGGCAGAACACCACCCTGTGGCAGAACACCACCCTGTAGCAGAACACCAATGTGGCAGAACACCACCCTGTAGCAGAACACCACCCTGTAGCAGAACCCCACCCTGTACTAGAACCCCACCCTGTGGCAGAACACCTACCTGTGGCAGAACCCCACTCTGTGGCAGAACACCACCCTGTACGAACCGTCTGACAGCAGGACGGGGTCAGCGCTGATGCGCCTCTGACCGGGCCTCTGGTGGAGGGGGCTACAGGTCCCCCAACACCTCCTCTGAGGGGGATCAGTTTGGTTGTTGGGTCAGGGTCAGGGTCAGGGTCAGTGTCAGGGTCAGGGTCAGGGTCAGGGTCAGGGTCAGGGTCAGGGTCAGGGTCAGGGTTCAGGGTCAGGGTCAGGGTCAGGGTCAGGGTCAGGGTTAGGGTCAGGGTCAGGGTTAGGGTCAGGGTCAGGGTCAGGGTCAGGGTTAGGGTCAGTGTCAGGGTTAAGGTCACATCAGACATAACGATCTGATGTGCAGCCTTAAAACTAGCATTCCTACTTTTCTTCAGATTATGAATCAGTATCCTTCTTCAAGGCATGTCATTGTAGACAGGCTTGAATTTATTATTTTCAGTGAATTATGCGAAAACAAGCGTTCACCCATCTCAGAGAAGTTCTCAACCGATGAGTTTGTGTACAGTTGTGTTTAGGTTTTGATTAACGAGCCCCCAACCCAACATCTCCTCTAACGAGCCCCCCTCACCCCCCCGCCTTTAGCTTGGGCACCGCACAACGCCATCGACCCCACAGGAAGTGCTGAGGGGATGAGCACTCAGCCACTTCCTGCGGTGAGTTGGACAACACCTCCCAGGAATGCTACTCAGACACACGTGCACGCTTCTCAGGCCCGCGCCAGGCGGAGGCTTGAAGAGAGTGTTGTGTTGAGTTAAGGAGCTTAGTATTGTGTTGAGTTAAGGTGATGAGTATTGTTTTGATTTAAGGTGATGAGTATTGTGTTGAGTTAAGGTGATGAGTATTGTTTTGAGTTAAGGAGCTTAGTATTGTGTTGGGTTAAGGAGCTGATCAGTCCTGTGTAACAGGTAAAGGCTTTATAATGTACATTATGTCTTCGTATGTCTTAGAGGGGCCGGACCCTGTGTGGCTCTGGGGTTCAGGATGCTTTGCGTCGAAAGCAGAACCAATATTAACCTTGCGCAAACCACAAACTTTTCTGTCCCAAACACTCACGAGAACCCACAAATATTTGCAGAGGAGGGGCGCCACAAATTCACTGCTTTTTTTGTGAACTCACTTTTGACCCCCAGCTGGGAGGTTGTGGGGTTGATCCCAATACCAGTCTCTCTGTCTCCCCGAACAGCTTCTCAATGACCAGTATCTGAATGCACTCTGGGTCGGATGTAGCTAATAAACACGCAGCATGTTACCGGACGTCACGGCTGAGCGCTGGGTTAGGACCTCGTAGTTCAGGGATTAGGATCTACTTAATTTTCTCAGCCTTCAGTAGTGGTTATATATTCATAACCCTGATGATTAGAAACGGTTATTAGACATTACTAGGGGCTAAAGTTAAACAGAACAGAATAGATTACAGTATAGCAGTTCACAGTAGCATAGTGTAAAGTAAACAGAAAAGTAGATTACATTAGAGCAATGTGCAGTAGAACAGGGTGCAGTAAACAGCACACAGTAGATTACAGCAGGGTACAGTAGAACAGGGTGCAGTAAACAGAACACAGTAGATTACAGCAGGGTACAGTAGAACAGGGTGCAGTAAACAGAACACAGTAGATACAGTAGAGGAGAGCTGAGTAGAAGCTGTCCACCATGAACTGAAGAACTCAACACCTGCTCTCCCGAAGGATCAGAAGCCAACAGAACGGTATTCACCAGGAAGTCTGTGTTGAAACAAGCTGTTGGTTTAGGGACAGGATGTCAGAATGAACTTCCTGTCGGCCGCGGCCGGGCCCACTGGACCTCCAATGAGAATGAGGCTCATGTCCGACAGCGAAGCGAGCTTGGGTCACGGTCTACTGCCCAGAGAGTGGTTACCGTGGTGACGCTATAGAGGAGCAGTCAGAGCGGTTTGCCTGGACGCCTGAGGAGGCTGAGAGTGATTCTCTCCCCTGAGGAGGCTGAGAGTGAGTCTCTCCCCTGAGGAGGCTGAGAGTGAGTCTCTCCCCTGAGGAGGCTGAGAGTGAGTCTCCTCCTCTGAGGAGGCTGAGAGTGAGTTCTCTCCTCTGAGGAGGCTGAGAGTGAGTCTCTCCTCTGAGGAGGCTGAGAGTGAGTCTCTCCTCTGAGGAGGCTGAGAGTAGAGGCCAGGAGTCAGCTTCAGTCCGAGGGTCGGGGGAGTCGGACTCAGGGAGAGCAGAGGCTGGCATCAGCTCAGTAGGCTGGTTTGTACCGGCTTGATTGAACCGGCTGGTTTTAACCGGTTGTGTTCGGTTCAGCCGGGGCCACAAAGTCACATGGTGTCAGTGGATCGGGCGCTTGGAGAACGTTCTCTGATGTTCTTCACCGGAACACAGGATCTCTTGTGACTGCTTTGTTATCGATGGCCTAAACCAGTGGCTTTATTATAATGTGTTGTGCAGAACCACACTGCCCATATTCAAATGACATTGTTTTATACGCTTCCCCCCTCACCCTCCTCTTACACACTTATTGTATGTTATACGTTCTGGCACTTAACAGTACTTAGCATGGTGTAGCGTCTTATCCTAGCTGTCTGTGTTGTGTACGGGGAATGGGTTAACCTAGTGATGGTTAGTGCTGGCACAATACATGAACATCCTGACTGTACCCACAGAGATATATTGTTGATATATTGTTGATATATTGTTGATATATTGTTGATATATTATTGTTTCTCTTTCTTCTGACAAATGTACTTATTGTAAGTCGCTTTAGACGAAAGCGTCTGCTTAATGTCCTGAATGGGAATGTAAATGAAACAATTTCATGCTCTGCGTTGAGTCGGGAACCCTGACCTTCAGTTCTGTGATCGATGAGGCCTCTGTTGGGATCGACTCACGGAGCGGCAGTTTGCGCGGGCCCCCATGCATGTCCTACCGTGTGATGTCTTCGGCCAGGTGGTCACGTGACCCGGGGCTTGGCGTGGCCGGCTCTGGTCTGGGGGAATTCTACAGGAAGTGATCTCAGAGACAGGAAGTGCTGCCTCCCAGTCTCTTCAGATCAGGCGCTGTTGGACAGGAATTTCCTGTAGAAAATACTTCCTCTCCGTAGGCCGGGAGCACTCCCCTCCACTTCCAACTCTCTCTTTCACTCTCTCCCTCCTCCCATCTCCATCTTTCCTACTCTCTCCCTCTCTCGTTCACTCCCTCCCTCCTCCCTCACTCTCTCTCTCTCTTTCACTCCCTCCCTCCTCCCTCACTCTCTCTCTCTTCTTCATTCCCTGCCCCCTCTCTCTCTTCCTCCTCCCCTCTCTCTCTCTTTCCTTCTCTCTCTGCATCCTCCCCCATTTCCACTTCCTCTTTATTTCCTCTGTCTCACTCTCTCCATCTTTCTCACATCACTCCTTTGTCTCACTCTTTTTATTGCCACTCACTAAATAATATTTTCTGCCTGTCTGTCTGTGTCTGTCTCAGCTCATGTCTGTCTCTTTGTCTGTCTCGCATCCTATCTGTCTCACCTCCTGTCTGTCTGTCTCCCCTGTCTGTCTCAGCTCCTGTCTGTCTCTGTGTCTGTCTGCCTGTCTGTCTGTCTCTGTGTCTGTCTCACCTCCTGTCTGTCTCACCTCCTGTCTGTCTCAGCTACTGTCTGTCTCTGTGTCTGTCTCTGTGTCTGTCTCTGTGTCTCTCTGTCTGCCTGTCTCTGTGTCTGTCTCAGCTCCGGTCTGTCCCAGCTCCTGTCTGTCTCTGTCTCTGTCTCTGTGTTTGTCTCTGTGTCTGTCTCTGCTCCTGTCTGTCCCAGCTCCTGTCTGTCTCTGTCTCTGTGTCTGTCTCTGTGTCTGTCTCAGCTCCTGTCTCGTGTCTGTCCCAGCTCCTGTCTGTCTCTGTCTCTGTGTCTGTCTCTGTGTCTGTCTCAGCTCCTGTCTGTCCCAGCCCCTGTCTGTGTCTGTCTCTGTGTCTGTCTCAGCTCCTGTCTGTCCCAGCCCCTGTCTGTGTCTGTTTCTGTCTGTCAGCTGTGTGGCACATGTTGCAAGGGAGATGTATCAGTTTTAAAGCTTTAACACTTTAAATTTCAACCTCAGTGTGTGGGTTTGAAGTGTGTGTGTGTGTGTGTGTGTGTGTGTGTGTGTGTGTGTGTATGTGTGTGTGTGTGTGTGTGTGTGTGTGTGTGTGTGTGTGTGTGTGTGTGTGTGTGTGTGTGTGTGTGTGTGTGTGTGTGTGTGTGTGTGTGTGTAAAAGTAGCTGTTTGATCCACTTTTTAGTCGGTTTGTTTACCACAATGTGTGTGAAGAGTTGGGTGGGGTGCTGGTGTCGTATGTGCGTGTGTGTGTGTGTGTGTGTGTGTGTGTGTGTGTGTGTGTGTGTGTGTGTGTGTGTGTGTGTGTGTGTGTGTGTGTGTGTGTGTGTGTGTGTGTGTGTGTGTGACCATAATCTCCTCATCTCTCCATCTCTGAACTCTCTCATTACAGACCAGCTAACTTTGAAGACAGCATCCATTGTTTATTGAGTTGGAACCAGTTTTTAAATTGACTGATCTTTATTTCACTGAACTAGACTTGATGCAAATCATTTACCTCAGGTATCTTTTATTTTTAATGAGAGTACAACACATATTCAAACAATTTATGATGAAATAAACAGTATTCATGCAACTACTATTTGTAGTTGGCACTACATTAGCTTTAGCATGAATCACCTCAGAAACAACTTTAGACAGAGACCTGAATAAAACAAGAAGATTCCTCCTGTATAGTGACAGAGATAGAGGGTGAAAATAGATCTCTCTCTCCCTCTCTCTCTTTGTCTGTCTCTCTCTCTCTCTCTCTTCTCTCTCTCTCTCTCTCCCCCTCTCTCCCTCTCTCTCTTTGTCTGTCTCTCTCTCTCTCTCTCTCTCTCTCTCCCTCTCCCTCTCCCTCTCTTCACAGACCCCCCTCCTCTCTCTTCTCTCTCTCTCTCTCTCTCTCTCCCCTCGCCCAGCCTCTCTCTCTTCTCTCTGTGAATCACAGTCCTCACAGTCCTGCTATGAATAGCCTGCAGGTTAAGAGACTTAAGACTTGGTTTGCAGTGTGTGGCCAAGATCTCACACACACACACACACACACACACACACACACACACACACACACACACACACACACACACACACACACACACACACACACACACACACACACACACACACACACACAACACAGTTCACTCACCACTCACTCTCTCACCCCCTCACCCCCACACTGAGTGCTGCTGTATGACCAAGCCAGGGCAGTGGAATCACGAAACAGCGGTTTGAGCACTCTTCCACTGACCGCACTACAGAGGGCTGTGTACCTGTGGTGTCTGTGGTGACGTAGCTCAGCTAAGGTCAGCCGGAAGCTGGGTGTAGGTGGAGGGTGGGGCTGGAGGTGGGGTCCACTCAACGGGAGACCTCCCTTCCTCTGTTCGCTGCTACGTCCAACTAATTACCCAAAAGTACACCTCCTCTCTCTCTCTCTCTCCCTCTTCCTCTCTCTCTCTCTTGTCTCTCTCTCTCTCTCTCTCTCTCTCTCTCTCTCTCTCTCTCTCTCTCTCTCTCTCTCTCTCTCTCTCTCTCTCTCTCTCTCTCTCTCTCTCTCTCTCTCTCTCTCTCTCTCTCACTCTCTCTCTCCCTCTCTCTCTATTTTAGTTTTTATCCTCTGGCTCTGACGTCTTCTGTAAGGTCACCTCTTTTCTGGCGACGGTCCAGATATGACTTCAACATCGAGGGTCGTGTGTGTGTGTGTGTGTGTGTGTGTGTGTGTGTGTGTGTGTGTGTGTGTGTGTGTGTGTGTGTGTGTGTGTGTGTGTGTGTGTGTGTGTGTGTGTGTGTGGAGGGGGGTGGGTGTGTTTGTGTGATGTTGCCATAGCAACCAAGAAAACAGAGATGATCAGTCTAAATGTGTTACTAACTGACATGCAAAGAAGGTTTATTTGAAGTTTTATGCTTTGTTCACTTCTAGGTCAGTTATCACTGAGGGAAACTGTCAATGTTAGGGAGGGAGGGAGGGAGGGAGGAGGCGCGGAGGGGGCAGGGAGGGAGGGGGGGAGCGTGAGGGAGGGAGTGGGAGGCAGGGAGGGAAGGGGGGAGGGAGGGAGGGGAGGCAGGGGAGGGAGGGGTGGGCAGGGAGGGGAGGGAGGGAGGGAGGGGAGGGAGGGGAGGGAGAGGCAGGGAGGGAGGGAGGGGGCGCAGTAATGCCAAACATCTTTCTTATTCAGTAATGTTCTGTACTCGCCATCTCACACTTCTCCTCCAGCCTCTCCTCCCTCCTCTCCTCCTCCCTCCCCCTCTCCTCCCCCTCTCCTCCCCTCTCCTCTTCACTGCCCTCTCCTCCTCCCTACTCTCCCCCTCTCTCCCCTCTCCTCCCCCTCTCCTCCTCCCTACTCTCCCCCCTCCTCCCTCTTCTCCTCCTCACTACCCTCCCTCCTCTCCTCATCCTTACTCTCCCCCTCTCCTCCCCTCTCCTCTTCACTACTCTCTCCCTCTCCTCCCCCCTCCTCCCCCTCCCCTCTCCTCCTCCTACTCTCCCCCCTCCTCCCCTCTCCTCTACTCCCCCCCTCTGTTATAAGCGAGGGGGACATTCCTTAGTGATGGAGCAACCGCCCCACCCAACAGCCCACACTGAGAACATCCAACAGCCACAGCGTGTGTGTGTGTGTGTGTGTGTGTGTGTGTGTGTGTGTGTGTGTGTGTGTGTGTGTGTGTGTGTGTGTGTGTGTGTGTGTGTGTTGTGTGTGTGTGTGTGTGTGTGTGTGTGTGTGTGTGTGTGTGTGTGGGTGTTGGATTGTTTTAATCACTGTGGGCTGCTGACTATACACTCACACTTCCTCCTCTCTCTCCCCCTCTTTCACTCACTCACACACACACACTTCTCACTCACACACACACTCACGCCACTCACTCACACACACACACACACACACACACACACACACACACACACACACACACACACACACACACACACACACACACACACACACACACACACACGAGGAGAGTATGCAGGAAGTGTTTCTGTGACTAACTGGCCAACGACAGGAAAGGCTTCTGATTGGAAAAAAAATATCAGAGAGAGAGAGAGAGAGAGAGAGAGAGAGAGAGAGAGAGAGAGAGAGGAGAGAGAGAGAGAGAGAGAGAGAGAGAGAGAGAGAGAGAGAGAGAGAGAGAGAGAGAGAGAGACAGAGACGGAGAGAGAGAGAGAGAGACCGAGAGAGAGAGAGAGACAGAGAGAGAGAGAGAGAGAGAGAGACGAGAGAGAGAGAGAGAGAGAGAGAGAGAGAGAGAGAGAGAGAGAGAGAGAGAGAGAGAGAGAGAGAGAGAGAGAGAGAGAGAGAGAGAGAGAGAGAGACAGACCGAGAGAGAGAGAGAGAGAGAATAAAGAGATCTTTATTAAGATTCAGTCAGCAGTTCCACAGTTACGTTTTGTATCTTGTTTTCCTTCACTACAATACACAATAACATGTTTCTTAAATATGAAAGTTTACCAGGAAAAGGGTGGATCATTTCAATACAATTACTGATTATCTCCCCCCCCCTCCCTCTCTCTCTCTCTCTCTCTCTCTCTCTCTCTCTCTCTCTCTCTCTCTCTCTCTCTCTTCTCTCTCTCTCTCTCTCTCTCTCTCTCTCTCTCTCTCTCTCTCTCTCTCTCTCTCTCTCTCTCTCTCTCTCTCCCAGGGCGGTCACCCGGACCACCTGGTCGTTGGTGTCCAGGTGGGAGGAGAACTTTACCTTCTGGACCTGGAGAAGAACCAGTAAGAACCAGTAACCAGTTTGAACACACCAGCTTCAATAAACCAGTTCAATGATGATCAGAACCTGTTCAAATGATTCAGGAAATGAAAGGACCACTACTTGGGTTAGACAGTACAGAGACAGGTCATTAAGGAGCAGGTAGGGGTTAGACAGTACAGAGACAGGTCATTAAGGAGCAGGTAGGGGTTAGACAGTACAGAGACAGGTCATTAGAGCAGGTAGGGGTTAGACAGTACAGAGACAGGTCAGTAAGGAGCAGGTAGGGGTTAGACAGTAACAGAGGACAGGTCATTAAGGAGAGCAGGTAGGGGTTAGACAGTACAGAGACAGGTCATTAAGGATCAGGTAGGGGTTAGACAGTACAGAGACAGGTCATTAAGGAGCAGGTAGGGGTTAGACAGTACAGAGACAGGGTACATTAGAGCAGGTAGGGGTTTAGACAGTAACAGAGACAGGTCATTAAGGAGCAGGTAGGGGTTAGACAGTACAGAGACAGGTCATTAAGGAGCAGGTAGGGGTTAGACAGTACAGAGACAGGTCATTAAGGAGCAGGTAGGGGTTAGACAGTACAGAGACAGGTCATTAAGGAGCAGGTCGGGGTTAGACAGTACAGAGACAGGTCATTAAGGAGCAGGTAGGGGTTAGACAGTACAGAGACAGGTCATTAAGGAGCAGGTAGGGGTTAGACAGTACAGAGACAGGTCATTAAGGAGCAGGTAGGGGTTGGACAGTACAGAGACAGGTCATTAAGGTGCAGGTAGGGGTTAGACAGTACAGAGACAGGTCATTAAGGAGCAGGTAGGGGTTAGACAGTACAGAGACAGGTCATTAAGGAGCAGGTAGGGGTTAGACAGTACAGAGACAGGTCATTAGAGCAGGTAGGGTTTACCATGTTGAGGGAAGTGGCCCGCTGACCTCTGACCTCTGTTCCACCCTTAGTGACCTGCTCCCCAAAGCCCCCAACATCTTCTACTATCTGCCCAACGGGACGGGCGTTTCCACGGAGACGGACCCCCCAGTGAGAACACACACCCACGTACACACTGTGATATAAACACACACACACACACACACACACACACACACACACACACACACACACACACACACACACACACACACACACACACACACACACACACACACACACACCACACACACAGACACTGATATAAACCCACACACACAGACACTGTGGTATAAACACACACACACATAGACACTGAGATAAGCACAAACACAGAGAGACTGACAGAAACACATTCACCACACACACACACACACCCACGTACGCATAGACACCACTGATATAAACACACACCCACAGACCCGGTGGTATAATGTGTGTGTCTGTTCCTCAGACCCACTGCTACTACCAGGGCACGGTGAGAGGGTACCTGACCTCCAGGGTGGCCCTGAGCACCTGCTCCGGCCTCAGGTACCAGTACGGCCTCATACTGCCTCCGTGAAGCACAGCAGTGGTACTAATGCCCCTTTTCCACCAACAGTACCCGCTCAACTCGCCACGACTCGGTTTGGCTCCGGGGCACGTCGTGTTCCCATCTAGAAAGTACCTCTTCAACGTGGGCGGGTAGCCCACGTTGAAGAGGTACTTTCTAGATGGGAACATGACAGTTTTGCACGCATGCGCCAAACTGCGACACATACGTGACCACGCGACACATAGGTGTACACGCGACACATTGACAGACAGCGCTACACACAGAATCGACTCCACCTCTGTCACGGTCAGTCGGCGTGTTGTCGCACGCTAATCCTGCCGTGTTCAATAGTCAATCACTACCGTTGACTGAACGCTCATGCTAGTACTTAAAGAGACCGGGTGCCGGGTGTCGGGTCTCAGGCTCGGACGTCGCGCTCATCATTATTCGTTCAGTGGCGTCACTCTGGCCAAATCAGTGGCCAGCAGCGTCTCTACGTCACACATAAGGGTCTGGTGGTACCTTGGTATGAGGTCCCTCGTTTTGGTGATCGACAGGCAGAGAACAGGCGGGCCGAGGCGAGTTGTGCTGCTAGTGTCGGTGGAGTAACCCTAACCCGAGTACTGTAGTACTATCAGTGGGCAGTAGTACTTATAGTACTGTAGTACTATCATTGATACCAGTCTCAGCAGCGGTACTGACCCTGTAATAATCAGCCAACGCTGCAGGGATGGTAGTGAGGCTCGGATTAGTCATATTACGTATTTCCAGATTTAATCGTATTAAACTCTTAAGTTTAGTACTTAATACTATAACTTCCAGCGGTGGTGGAAGAGGGAAATCCTTTCTGCAACGTCACCTCGTAGAAAGCGTGACGCGTCGACCTTTGCCTTCTGGGTGCTGGGTGCTCCCAGCGGTGTGCTGGGAGCACAGTGAGCTCCTTCAGGTCCACAGGCGACGGGATCTGCGCCGGGCCTGCGTTTGTCCGACCAATCCTAATCTAGCTAAACCATGTGACCCTTGACCTCTGAGAAGTAGGCTAATCCGTGCTCCTTTCTCAACACCCAGCGTGCGTTTCATCACAGATCACCTGATCTCTGATTTATAAATCAGACCCTGACCGGGAAGAACGTTATTCTGGAGAAACCTGTTTTCTTAAACACTCGCCAGAGCCAATCAGAAACAGGCTGGGCGGGGTCGTACTCATTCACGGCTGATGATTGGCTGTGTTATAACGAGGGCTGTGACGCCACCACACAGTCACATTCTATTGTTATTGTGTAACCTCAATAGTATAGTATTGAGGTTACACAACTTACACTATACATACTAAGTTGTTTTGAGTAGTATGACCCAAAGCAAAACATGTGTATATATATATATATATATATATATATATATATATATATATTATATATATATATATATATATAATATATTTATATATATATATATATATATATGGTTTGGTTGTGTGAACAGCACCACGCATAGGGCAGAATCTGATGACTCAGCAGAACCTCTCTTCTGTAGCCCCTCAGTGTTAGGGCAGAATCTCATGACTCAGCAGAACCTCTCTTCTGTAGCCCCTCAGTGTTTGGGGGTTTCCTCACATGACTCAGCAGAACCTCTCTTCTGTAGCCCCTCAGTGTTTGGGGGTTTCCTCAGCTCAGCGGCTCTCAGAGCGCTGTAGAACCTCAGGGGGGGAGGACCCATGCTGTGCTCTGCTCTCCACAGGGGGGTTGTCGCCCTCAACGCCACGCTGAGCTGGGAGCTCCGCCCCCCCGACCCCCCCGCGGGGGGAGGAGGAGGAGGAGGAGTCCAGGATGACCGTACGAGGAGCCTGGAGGAGGAGGAGGTAGGAGGACCCGACCCCCCCGCGGGGGGAGGAGGAGGAGGAGGAGTCCACCTGATGTACCGTACCGGGCCCCTGGAGGACTCTGGTCCGGGGGACTGTGGGGTCTCCCACGGCCCCGTGCCCCCCCTCCACGGGGCCCCACACACACCCAGGGTGAGGAGGGCGTTAGAGGGAAACCCCACCTTAATGTGGGGATGAGAGGGAGGGGCCTAGTGTTGCCTTGACAACCAGATGTATTCAAACCCCTTTTACAGATGACCAACTGTATTTACTGTTCATTTATTTATTTTAAATGTTCATAAGTTCATAAGTAACACTTTGTTATAGTTGTTTATTGTGCGTTGTTGATCGTATTCCAAAGATACTTATTTACATTTGATGGGCGACCTGTGCTGACCTTTGACCTGCTGGCTGCTGGGGTTGACCTTTGACCTCTGACCTTTGTTTGGTACAGATAAAGAGAGACCTCGTCTCTGAGACCAAGTACATCGAGCTGGTGCTAGTGGCCGACCATCAGGAGGTGAGTGTGTGTGTGTGTGTGTGTGTGTGTGTGTGTGTGTGTGTGTGTGTGTGTGTGTGTGTGTGTGTGTGTGTGTGTGTGTGTGTGTGTGTGTGTGTGTGTGTGTGTGTATGTCTGTGTGTATGATTGTGTGTGTGTGTGTGTGTGTGTGTGTGGTGCGTGTGTGTGTGTGTGTGTGTGTGTGTGTGTGTGTGTGTGTGCACGTGTGTGCACGTGTGTGTGTCTGTATGTCTGTGTGTATGATTGTGTGTGTGTGTGTGTGTGTGTGTGTGTGTGTGTGGTGGTGGTGTGTGTGGTGTATGTGATGTGTGTGTGTGTGTGTGTGTGTGTGTGTGTGTGTGTGTGTGTGTGTGTGCATGTACGTTCATTTTGGTTTGAGGTTAGATCTCATTTGCTCTTTAATACTAACTCGCTGGTTTAGTTCATTAAGAAATGTTCTCACAATGTAATTATACAAAGTTCATGCTGAGATATCCTCATGCAGCATTATTGATTCTCATTAATATGTGTATTGATCCAGTACGTATTATTGATCCTCAATTTCTCAGTAATGTGTATATTGATCCAGTATGTATTATTGATTCTCGTTAATGTGTGTATTGATCCAGTGTGTATTATTGATTCTCGTTAATGTGTGTATTGATCCAGTGTGTATTATTGATTCTCGTTAATGTGTGTATTGATCCAGTATGTATTATTGATTCTCGTTAATGTGTGTATTGATCCAGTGTGTATTATTGATTCTCGTTAATGTGTGTATTGATCCAGTATGTATTATTGATTCTCGTTAATGTGTGTATTGATCCAGTGTGTATTATTGATTCTCGTTAATGTGTGAATTGATCCAGTACGTCAACTATAACAAGAACAACAAGACCATCATCTACCGCCTGCTCGACATCGCCAACCAGGTGGACTGGGTAAGACAGGCTGCTGAGGGTGAGACAGGCTGCTGAGGGGGAGACAGGCTGCTGAGGGGGAGACAGGCTGCTGAGGGGGAGACAGGCTCCTCAGGGTTCATCTAGTCTCACTGGACCTGCTGGATATACCACCATGACCTGGACCCTCTCTCACTCCCTCCCCCCTTCTGCTCCCTCCCTCCCTCTCCCCCCTCCTCTTCCCTCCCCCTTCCCTCTCTCTCCCTCCCCCCTCCCTCCCTCTCTCCCCGTCCCTCATTCCCCCTCCCTCCCTCTCTCCCTTCCCCCTCCCTCTTCTCCCTTCCCCCACCCTCTTCTCTACCCCCTTCCCTCCTCCCCCTCCCCATTCCCTCCCTCCCTCTCCCCCTCCTCTCTTCCCTCCCCCTCCCTCCCCCCCTCCCTCCGTTCCCCCTCCCCAATCCCTCCCTCCCTCCCTCCCTCCCTCCCTCCCTCTCCCCCCCCTCCCTCCTTCCCCCTCCCCATCTCTCCCCTCCCCTCCCTTCCCCCTCCCTCTCTTCTCTCCCCCCCACCCTCTACTTCCCCTCCCTCTCTCTCTCCCCCCCTCTTTCCCTCCCCTCCCTCCTCCCCCTCCCTCCTTCCCCCTCTCCTCCTCTTCCCTCCCCCCTCCCTCCCCCCTCCCTCCTTCCCCCTCCCCCCATCCCTCCCTTCCCTCCCCTCCCTCTCCCTCTCCCCCTCCCTCCCCCTCCCCCCCTCCCCCTCCAGTTCTACCGGCCCCTTAACGTGCGCGTGGCCCTGGTGGGTTTGGAGATCTGGAGCGACCAGGACCGGATCGCCGTGGAGCGGAGTCCCGCCGACACGCTCAACCACTTCCTGGAGTGGAGGAGCCGCGAACTGCTGCCCCGCCTTCACCATGACAACGCCCAGCTGGTCATGTGAGGCCCCGCCCCCCCTGCAGTGACCTGTCTGTCATCATACCTCATGTGTTCAGCTGTATGACGCCTCGCATTGAGAGGATATTGATTATGTATTGTTCATGTTTATTGACTTTACTTTGTGTGTATGTGCGTGTGTGTGCGTGTGCGTTCATTTGTGTGCGTGAATGTGTGTGTGTGTGTCTCTATGTGTGTTGTGTGTGTGTGTGTGTACGTGTGTGTCTCTGTGTGTGTGTGTGTGTTCCTGTGTTTGTTTCTGTGTGTGTCTCTGTGTGTGTGTGTGTGTGTGTGTGTGTGTGTGTGTGTGTCTGTGTGTGTGTGTGTGTGTGTGTGTGTGTGTGTGTGTGTGTGTGTGTGTGTGTGTGTGTGTGTGTGTGTGTGTGTGTGTGTGTGTGTGTGTGTCTGTGTGTGTGTGTGTGTGTGTGTGTGTCTGTGTGTGTGTGTGTGTGTGTCTCTGTGTGTGTTGTGTGTGTGTCGTGTGTGTGTCTCTGTGTGTGTGTCTCTGTGTGTGTGTGTGTGTCTGTGTGTGTCTGTGTGTGTGTGTGTGTGTGTGTGTGTCTTTCTGTGTGTGTGTGTGTCTTTCTGTGTCTCTGTGTGTGTGTGTGTGTGACTTTCTGTGTGTGTGTGTGTGTGTGTGTGTGTGTGTGTGTGTGTGTGTGTGTGTGTGTGTAGGGGGGGGTCTTTCGACGGCACCACGGTGGGGATGGCCTCCCAGTCGTCCATGTGCTCCAAAGATCGGTCAGGAGGAGTCAACGTGGTGCGATACCTGCCTGTCTGACTGCTCACCTGTCTGTCTGTCCACTAACCTCTCTGTTTGACTCTTCACCTGTCTTTCTGGTCTCCTGTCTTTCTGACTGGTCACCTGTCTGTCTGTATGGTTACCTGTCTGTCTGACTGGTCTCCTGTCTGTCTGTCTGTCTGGTTACCTATCTTTCTGCCTGTCTGCTAACCTGTCTGTCTGACTACTAACCTCTCTGTTTGACTCTTCACCTGTCTGTCTGCTAACCTGTCTGTCTGACTACTCTCCTGTCTGTCTGGCTCACTCTCTGGTCCTGTCTGTCTGTCTGACCCCGTCTGTCTGCCCGTCTGTCCCAGGACCACCTGGTGAGTGTTCTGGGCGTGGCCTCCACCGTGGCCCACGAGCTGGGCCACAACCTGGGCATGAGCCACGACACGGCCGAGCGCCGCTGCCAGTGCCTGCACGACGCGCGGCAGGGCGGCTGCATCATGGAGCCCTCCACGGGGTACGTACCAGTGCCCCCACCAGTACCAGTACCACCAGGACACCCAGTACCACCAGTACAACCTGTACTATCAGTACCAGTACCACCAGTACTACCAGTACCACCAGGACACCCAGCACCACCAGTACCACCAGTACTATCAGTACCAGTACCACCAGTACCACCAGTACTATCAGGACACCCAGTACCAGTACTACCAGGACACCCAGTACCACCAGTACAACCAGTACTATCAGTACCAGTACCACCAGTACTACCAGTACCACCACCAGTACCACCAGTACCACCAGTACCACCAGTACTACCAGTACCACCAGCACCACCAGTACCACCAGTACCAGTACCACCAGGACACCCAGTACCACCAGTACCATCAGGACACCCAGTACCACCAGTACTATCAGTACCAGTACTATCAGTACCACCAGTACTATCAGTACCAGTGTTAACAGTACCAGTACTACCAGTACACCCAGTACCACCAGTACCAGTACTACCAGTACGAGTGCTACCAGTATCAGCAGTACCACCAGTACCACCAGCACCGGTACTACCAGTACCACCAGTACCAGTACTACCAGTACCAGTACTTGTTTAACAAGGCGCGTCTGGGGCCTCATCATGGAGCCTCCGCAGCGCCCTGGTTAGCATGCTAGCATGTTAGCATTGTAGCATGCCATACTGGCTAACTTATTTTTTCTTATATATCGTTTCATAATAATCATCATTAATAAGGAAGTGATTATGAGTCAGCATTATCCCGCAACACGTCTCTGGATCAACACCCTAACACAGGGACTGGCACCCCAACACCCTCTGCTGGGCGTGCTGAGTACTGCATCCAATCGTACACACACACACACACACACACACACACACACACACACACACACACACACACACACACACACACACACACACACACACACACACACACACACACACACAGGTAGCTGGTGTCCTCTGCTGGGCGTGCTGGGTACTGCATCCAGTCACACACAAACACACACACACACACACACACACACACACACACACACACACACACACACACACACACACACACACACACACACACACACACACACACACACACACACACACACACACACAGGTAGCTGTGTGTGTGTGTGTGTTCTGTGGCTCTCCAGACCCGGATCCCCGGCCCTCCTGACCTCTGACCTCTGACCCCCCCAGGTTCATGCCAGGGCAGCAGTTCAGCAGCTGCAGCGCCCGGGACCTGACCCTGAGCCTGGGCCACGGGGGGGGCATGTGCCTGTTCAACGTGCCCCAGCCCGAGAGGCTGCTGGGGGGGGCGCGCTGCGGGAACCTCTACGTGGAGAAGGGGGAGGAGTGTGACTGCGGCCTGCTTGAGGTACGGCTACACGCTAACGGCACGCAGCATGCTAACGTTGTGCTACATGCTTACAACGAGCAACATGCTAACATCATGCTACATACTAACAACGTGCAACATGCTAATATGCTACATGCTAGAGACGCAATACATGCTAACCTCATGCTACATGCAAACATCATGCAACATGCTAACAACACTCAACATGCTAGCATCATGCTACATGCTAAAAACATGTTTCATGCTAACAGCAAACTACATGCCTTCTTCATGCTACATACTAACAACCCACGACGTGCTAACATCATGGTGCATGCTAATAACAAAAAACATGAGAAGATCATGCTACATGCTAATTACACACTACATGCTATCATCATGCTACATGCCAACAGCGCACAACTTGCAAACATCTTACTACTTGCTGATAAGCGGCTTCATGCTAACGTCATGCAACATGCTAACATCATGCTACATGCTAACAATATGCAACATGCTAACATCGTGCTAAATGTTAATGACATGCAACATACTGATGCGATAACTGCTGGCGGTAGAGCTAATGCTCACAACACGCTACATTGTCGATGACCTCAGAGTGCTGTCTGAACAGAGAGGAACGTTTAGACTCACTGGGAACTGAAGTTCCAGGGAGTGCCACAGGAAATGATTCATTCCTGAGGGCCGGTCGGTGAACTCCTCTCACTACTGGATGTGAGGGAGTCACAGTTAAACAAGATAACACTTTTTGCCGAGATTTATTTGTTTTTAATCGCGGTGTATTTGTTTTTATGAGCGCAACGAGACGACCGTCACGTGACATTTTGCGATGAAAACAATATCCCGAGTTTGAGATCGCAATCATGGGTTATTGCCCAATATCCTGAGATGGCGGATAGATATAACAATCAAATTGTGCCATATCAGGAGTTTCCTGTGTAGCATATACTAAACTGTGATACAACGCTTACAACTACTTTACTGAGGCCTCGTTCATTGTGGGCCTTAATGCTCAACTCAGATTTATTGCTCAGGTCAGATCTACGTTGTTCAACACAACCCAGTGTGGACTGATCCCCGTGTGGACTGATCCCCGTGTGGACTGGTCCCCGTGTGGACTGGTCCATGTGTGGACTGGTCCCCGTGTGGACTGGTCCCCGTGTGGACTGGTCCGCACGTGCAAACTATCAATAACAAAGACACTGGTCACATGCAGTAATCTGTGTCTGGTTCTGTACATCAATCTACATGCTAACATCAGGCTACATGCTAAGAGGATACCCGAAGGAGGTAGAGAACATATTACATGCTGATTACTCACTGCATGCTAAAATCACAATACATGCTAACATCAGGCTCCATGCTAACGTGCTACCTGCTGGAAGCAGCGATCATACGACATGATAAAACACACTGCATGCCAACATCACGCTACATGCTAACATTACGCTACATGCTAACATCAGGCTACATGTTAACATGATACCTGCTGGAGGCAGCGATCATACAACATGATATAACACACTGCATGCTAATATTACGCTGCATGCTAACATCACGTTACATGCTAACATTACGCTGCATGCTAACATCAGGCTACGTGCTAACGTGATAGCAGTAGCGTCATACCATGATGTGCTGTAGAAGGGGCGTGTTCTAACTGATGGTCGGGTTCTTTGCTGTGATTGGTCAGGAGTGTGATGACCCGTGCTGTAACGCCTCCACCTGCAGACTGCAGCCCGGAGCGCAGTGCTCCGCCCACGGCACCTGCTGTGAGGACTGCAGGGTAGGACACACACACACACACACACACACACACACACACACACACACACACACACACACACACAACACACACACACACACACACACACACACACACACACACACATACACATACACACACAACACACACACACACACACACACACACACACACACACACACACACACACAACACATACACATACACACACACACACACATACATACATACACACACACACACACACACACACACACACACACACACACACACACACACACACACACACACATATATATAGACACACACACACACACACACACATAGATAGACACACGCACACACAATTGGAAACACACACATATATAGACATACACACACACATACACACAGAAGCACACAAAAACACGCACACACAAACATATACACACACGCACGCACACACAGACACACTTACACAGACATAAAATCAGACACACATGAGCATGCATGAACACAAACACACACACACACACACACACACACACACACACACACACACACACACACACACACACACACACACACAGTACACATACGCAGCCACACAGACAAATACACATATCAGCAGACGTAATAATTACACATTTGCACACAGAGACAAATATATACACACACAATTACACACACAAACGCAGACACACACACACACACACACACCCTTGCGGTTCAGTGTCAGTGGAGTGCTGTGTGTGTTTCCAGCGAGTCTGAGGTCAGCATCATCCAGAGAAAGTTCTCCAGAAGAGCAGCGACCAGACCACAAAAAAGGAGCTAATAATGAAGAATTCTGTTCCCTTACTTCCTTTATTCTCTCCCCCTCCTCCCCCCCCTCTCCCTCCCCCCACCCCCCCACCCCCCCTCTAGCTGCGGGCGGCGGGGTGGCCGTGCCGGGACCCCTTGGGGGAGTGCGACCTCCCAGAGTTCTGCACAGGGGCGTCGCCCCACTGCCCGGCCAACGTGTTCCTGCAGAACGGGGAGGCGTGCGAGGACAGCGCCTCCTACTGCTACGGAGGCTTCTGCGCCGGCCTCAGCACCCAGTGCCAGGCGCTGTGGGGGGCTAGTGAGTCAGGGGGGGGGGTCTGGGTGGGGGGTCTGGGTTCCATACCCAATGACCATGCTGCAGTGTGGTTAACAACTATTTTATTATATATGAATAATTGTTTTAGTATATACTACACGTGAACACCCCAAAAATAAACAAGTTAACACTTTTTGCCAGGATTTATTTGTTTTGATTAGCGTGACGAAAGGACCGTCACGCAATATCCCGAGTTTGAGATGTCAATCACGGGATGTTGCCCAATATCCCGTGATAGCGAACCAATCAAATTGGGCCATCTTAGGAGGGTCACGTGTAACACATACTGATATAGTTGACTATACTGTAGTTTTGTAGAACTAGAATAGTGAGAATAGTTTAGTTTAGTAAAGCTTAGTATAGTCAAGCAGTGGGCGGTCTGGACGACGGGCAGCGATCAGGGGGGGTCCAAGCCCACCTGAAAGGTTCTGGGTTCCATCCCCAATGGCGATAGTCTAGCAGCAGGGCGTCTGGGTCGTGTCCCGCTCAGATGGTTTGTCTCCTCACTGAAAGGGTCTGGGTTGGAACCTCAGTGTCTGCAGTGCGCCTGCAGCCCTCCTTAAACAGGCGCCCTCCCCCCACTCTGCTCCCAGTCAAGCAGTCCCAGGTTGGAGCTCTGGTGGCTCAGTAGCAGAGCGACACGGCTGCCCTCTCCCTGGAGCATGGGTTGAAACCCGCCCACTCACCACTCACCCATCAAGACTGCCGTCGCCTAACTGCCCGTCTGTCTGCGTGTCTGTCTGCGTGTCTCTCTGCGTGTCTGTCTGCGTGTCTGTCTGCGTGTCTGTGTGTCTCTCTGTCTGTCTGTCTGTCTGTCTGTCTGTCTGTCTGTCTGTCTGTCCAGATGCCAGCCATGCCCCGCCCCTCTGCTTCTCCTCGGTCAACAAACAAGGGAATAAATACGGCAACTGCGGCCAGATGTCCAACGGCTCTTACATCGCCTGCAGAAGCGCGTAAGAACACCCGGTACTATACAGTGTGTGTGTGTGTGTGTGTGTGTGTGTGTGTGTGTGTGTGTGTGTGTGTGTGTGTGTGTGTGACACTGCTCTGTCCCTCAGGGACATGCTGTGTGTTAAGCCTATGTATGTGTGTGCGTTTATGATCGTGTGTGTGTGTCTGTGTGTTATCCCACACCTGGGACCTTCTGAGCAGTAAGCGTGTGTATCTCTGTATGACGGTGTGTGTGTATGACGTGTGTGTGTGTGTGACGTTGTGTGTGTATGATCATGTGTATGACGTGTGTGTGTGTGTGTGTGTGTGACGTGTGTGTATGATCATGTGTATGACGTGTGTGTGTGTGTGTTCCCCCTTCAGGAACGTTCTGTGCGGTGAGCGTGTGTATGTGTGTGTATGTGTGTGTATGACCGTGTGTGTACCTGTGTGTCTGAATATGTGTGTGATCCTGACGTGTGCGTTCAGGGACGTCCTGTGCGGTAAGCTCCAGTGCCAGGGGGGCAGCGAGCGGCCGCTTCTCTCCAGCGGCGCTGAGATCCTGACCACCAAGGTGCAGTTCAACCACAGCGACCTGGTCTGCCGGGGCACCTACCTGGACCTGGGGGACGACGTCTCGGACCCCGCCAGCGTGGCCCAGGGCACCGCCTGCGGCCCCCACAAGGTAGGGCCCCCCTCTAGACCCCGTAGGGTAGGGCCCCTCTCTAGACCCCGTAGGGTAGGGCCCCTCTCTAGACCCCGTAGGGTAGGGCCCCTCTCTAGACCCCGTAGGGTAGGGCCCCTCTAGACCCCGTAGGGTAGGGCCCCTCTAGACCCCGTAGGGTAGGGCCCCTCTCTAGACCCCGTAGGGTAGGGCCCCTCTCTAGACCCCCGTATGAGGGTAAGGGCCCCTCTCTAGACCCGCTTAGGGTAGGGGCCCTCCTCTCTAGACCCCGTAGGGTAGGGCCCCTCTAGACCCCTAAGGGTAGGGCCCCCTCTAGACCCCATAGGGTAGGGCCCCTCTAAGACCCGGTAGGGTAGGGCCCCTCTAGACCCCGTAGGGTAGGGCCCCTCTCTAGACCCCGTAGGGTAGGGCCCCTCTCTAGACCCCCCAAGGTAGGGCCCCTCTCTAGACCCCGTAGGGTAGGGCCCCTCTCTAGACCCCATAGGGTAGGGCCCCTCTCTAGGCCCCCCAAGGTAGGGCCCCTCTCTAGACCCCGTAGGGCCCCTCTCTAGACCCCGTAGGGTAGGGCCCCTCTAGGCCCCCCAAGGTAGGGCCCCTCTCTAGACCCCCTAGGTTAGGGCCCCTCTCTAGACCCCGTAGGGCCCCTCTCTAGACCCCGTAGGGTAGGGCCCCTCTCTAGACCCCGTAGGTTTAGGGCCCCTCTCTAGACCCGTAGGGTAAGGGCCCTCTAGACCCAGTAGGGTAGGGCCCCTAAGACCCGCGGTAGGGCCCCTCGTCTAGACCCCCAGTAGGGTAGGGCCCCTCTAGAACCCCGTAAGGTTAGGGCCCCTCTAGACCCCGTAGGGTAGGGCCCCTCTAGACCCCGTAGGTTAGGGCCCCTCTAGACCCCGTAGGGTAGGGCCCCTCTCTAGACCCCGTAGGGCCCCTCTAGACCCCGTAGGGCCCCTCTAGACCCCGTAGGGTAGGGCCCCTCTAGACCCCGTAGGTTAGGGCCCCTCTAGACCCCGTAGGTTAGGGCCCCTCTCTAGACCCCGTAGGGTAGGGCCCCTCTAGACCCCGTAGGGTAGGGCCCCTCTAGACCCCGTAGGTTAGGGCCCCTCTCTAGACCCCGTAGGGCCCCTCTAGACCCCGTAGGGTAGGGCCCCTCTGGACCCCATCAGGAGGAGTTGACAGACACAAACCGTCGGACTCTTACTTCCAGAGAGAACTGGAGTGTGTGTCTGTGTGTATTTGTGAGTGTGCGTTTGTGTGTTTGTGCGTCCAGGCGTGTGTGGACCAGCAGTGTCAGGACGTGTCCGTGTTCCGGGTGGACGAGTGCCGGGGGAAGTGTAACGGGCACGGGGTGAGTCCGGCGGGGCTTGGTATCTGTAATATTAACGTTATAAATGAACGGATTGCAGCCAGGGATAGGATGTTCGAGCACAGTAATGTAACAGCCGGTCATGATCGGGAACATGAGCCCCGACAGGACGACCCGGCGTGAGGGCAGAGGGGTCCGCGGTGCGCCCTGAAGGGGCTTATTTTCCCGATAATGACCAGCGACGGTCTATACATTATCCGCTTATACAGCGGCTACTTGCCTAAAAACGAAAAAATTTGCTTCACACGTCTTTTAATGATAGCCTTTCCGTAGTGGTTTGATCCGCCAAAAAACCCACACCCCCCCCAAAGACAGAAATAGTCCCGGCAAAGACTTGACGTCCTTAGCAACGGAAGACGCCGGGGGTTGATTAATTACCGGACTACTTGCGGAGTGATACCAAAGACGTGAATCAGAGGCAAAGAATCCACTTTCCCTTG
>OLKM01002697.1:40718-57711 GCA_900291075.1 Melanogrammus aeglefinus | reverse complement strand
CTGAACTCGCAGCCCAACTGTCTGGCGGGGAACGACAGCTGGGCCTGCCCTCTCTGCCCAGGCCCCGGCGTAATCACAAATTGTCTACCGAAGTCCAGGGCCAACCCAGCCTCCCTCCCCTCGGCCTCCCCTCCCCTCGGCCTCCCCCCCTCGGCCTTCAACCTCTCCCGCGGCCTCGGGCCGTCCGTCACGTCGCGCCCTCCCGCTCACCCTCGCTAACCTCGCCTCAGACGGCGCCGGGCAGAGGGAGTGGGAGAGAGATGGAGGCCTTCTCGCTGTTCAGGTTCCGCTGCCAAGAAATGTGAGAGCCTCCATCAAAGGTTACACCGATACATTACAGAATACTGTGGCTGTATGACATACACTCTACCGCGCTAAACTACCGTGGCGAATCGCTGTACAAGGTCATTAGGGCAGGCCAGTGCACCGCTGTAATGCACTCAATGAATAGTTCTAATCGCGTCTTACTCTTCTACTAATATGCAGATCACAAATATTCCATGTCTCGCAAGCATTGCAACATTAAATGCCAATATGCAATGCCATCAACCACCCGGCAGGGTGCCTCCCTCCTCATTTCTGTCCCCACTTCACTGTCTGTCTAGCCGACACTGCGGGGTTCTCAGGGACCGAGTTTTAGAGAAAGAAGTTTAGGAGAAGAGGTTTCCAAAAGCATCATGAGAACCCCCCTGCCGTCTGCGCTGCCATGAGTGGCTGGGTGCAGTTGGCCGTTCTCGGGCAGGTGGCGATGGAGACGCCTGAGGAAGCGGCATTGGATGAGGCGCAGGGGTGAGCGGCCGATGGGGCGCCAGGAGTGGTGAAACAACGCTGTAACTTCCCCCTTCTCTAATGAGCGGAAGGTCCGACGCTCGGTTGCGACGGGGACGAAAGGCCTTAGCTCGCCGCGTCGTCCGTAGTGTGTGTGCATGTGTGCGGTGTGTGTCTGTGTGTGTGTGTCTGGTTGTGGTGGTGGTGTGTGTAGTGGGTGTGTGTTGGGAAGGTTCAAATCACTTCCGGTTCCCTTCTGAGCAGCTGCAGTGCAGAGATAGTAGAGGAGCGGGAGCGAGCGAGAGAGAGAAGGCTGTGATTTGGCTCCGAAGCATCTGGGAGCATTGCCCGTTTATTGAAGTAGTATATTGGTGATCCACGAGCATCGTGGCACGAAGCAATCACTGCGGTTTGACTGCACCACTCGCTCTCTATAAACTAGTGCATGTTACGAATGTAAGTCATTCCAGTCTTTACTTTATGCCTTGCACGTGGCATCCGCCTCGTCTCCTCCTGCTAAATGGTGGAATGCTTCTGTGCTATCACGGCCGCCTGGTCGAGACAAAACACACGCCTTGCAGAGTACAGATTGTATTGATGTGTTCCTGCTTATCGTATGAAACATAGGCTGCTGACTAATTAACACTGCCCAACCGCCACACCGGGCCGGCTCATCATATATAAAAGCACGCACTTAGTCTACAGATCTGGCAGACCGGGGGCCTTATTGAGCTCAGCTCAAGTATAACCGGCACACAGGAGCGCAAAGTCGACAAATGCCACGTGATTTCATCTCTAAAGAACATAAACACTGGGGATTTATAACCAACCGGAGGGGATTCATTAACAACGCCCCGCGCACCTCCACTGTGATCCACCCGCGGTCGGCGGGAGACAGCGGGAATATTTCCGCGTCGACTTCACTCTAGTGAGGTAGTCCATTTCGAGGATTCTGCGACGTGCCTCGGCCCCGTGTCAGGGGACGTGGGCCGGCGGGGAGAAAGCAAGATTACGCATTAAGCAACACCCCGATAAGACAGGATGTGGGACATCCGCCGCGGCATCACGTGGCGGCGAGGGACGAGCAGAGAGGCGAACTCCAGAGTAAAGTGTTACTTCGCACTAACTGTTGTCGGCACTCCGCGGTCCACCCAGAACGCACGGGCACGTGCTCCACGAGGAGAGAAGAACACCATGAGATGACTTTGTTCGTTACTCAACCTATAACAACAACACAAGCCCTCGGTTAGCATCCCTCCATTGGCATATAATTACTCATTTGACGTCTTAATAATATGCCAAATCCACGCCATTTGCTATCTCTCTGATTTCACAGAGGGAGATTGGAATGAATTTCCCCCCCCCTCCCCTCAAAGTAGTGTAGCATCACTAGTGCTTCTTCCCCTGGCAATTGTTGGACACACTTAGTCACATTTTCCTCCATCACATCCACACACACACACACAATACACTGCCCAACTCGTCACACCACAGCATCCATAATTTCCATTCGCTGTGACCTCCACTTCGATGTGGTGTGTGTGTTGGCTAGGTCCGTGGCTGAGTTCAGTGTCATCAACCGGCATTTGAATACAGCGCTAGACGAGAAAGCCAGATTTATGTGTGAACAAAAAGGGAGGAGATACGGTGAGAGGAGAGGAGATCAAACTATAGCTCTAAAGTCTGCAACATTGGGAATCGTTCAAGTCTGAAGTGAGTGGAAAGCCCCGGTGGCAGATGGAAGTGTGTGTGGGGGGGTGAGGTTGGTTAGGTGATGTGTAATCCATTTTATGACAAAGCGGGATATTTTTCTTCATTGGGGAACTCACTGGCTCCTTCCCAAGCGCCACAGAACCACCCACGCAGACTCTCTTTCTCCCCAGGGAAGGTAAGGCTAGAATTTCTTTGTGTGCCACAAAGAATTACAAGAGAGACGTCCAGATTCGGTAATTAGGGAAGGCTGATGGTAGTGTTGATCATCCTGTGTCCTACATCTGCAGTTCTGAAGTGGTTTAGCGCAGTTTGCTGCAAAGCCCTTTTTTTATTGCTGGATGGACTTGTCATAATAGTTCTATTGAGCCTAATCTCTAGGAACACGACAGGTGTTGCACTGCATCGCCAGGGACTGCTGTCGGCAAAGGGCCTTTGCACGTTTCTCAATGGAAATCATTCATGTTCACGTCAGATCAGTAAGCTACTAATTTACGGATCCACACCTTTCTGCTCCTTTATCATTCCTACACATGTCCTTGTCCAGTATTGCCGTAACTATACGTCACGCAATATGTCCAATCGACTGACCAATTTTCTTTTCTGGTACTGTACAGCAGGTGTTTGTCTTTCATTCACTTTGTTTGCTTCTCGTTGTATCTATTTAGCCATTTGATTTTGAGACAATTGTAATTGCAAGGTCGGTGTTTCCGATCCATGGCATTAGGTAGCAGCTAAGATTCATACGCACAACCAGGCGAAACCTGTGCGGATCAAACAAGTGAATGGGCTGATTAGTCAAACAATCACTACAAGACCTGCGCCCTTTCATTAACATAAAGTCAAATAAAACCTGCAATTAAATACTCAACTTAACAGGAAACGCGCTTTGTTACAGGCCTCTCGTCTTCCCCAACGAGTCCTGAGCTCTGGGTGCCATCATTTGTTGGTTTGAACATCTTCCACCTGGTGATTCATCACAGTGGAGATGTCCCAATTGGAATGCTCGTTAATTTTTGTAGTCCTTTTGAAGTATTCCTTGGCTGTTCCTGTTTGTTTGTAACCTACCTTCACCACCAGGACTCTATAACTTACCCCATGGCATAGTGGCACTCCTTCTTTTATTACGCTATTTCTTTCTTTTTTTCTCTGTTTATGATATAAGAACAGGACACATTAATAGCACGGTGAACTCATCTCCACCTGTCTCCGTGTTTTACAACAACTAACCCTATTATTCAATCACCTCTTTAAGATGACATAAATGTGGATTTCCATGGGCAATGAATCAGGCCAGTGGATTCTCCACACTTTTTTTCTTTTGTATAGGGAAGCGTGCTGATTCAGTGGTTCAAAGCCTTAACAACATGTGATTCCAGAAGGAAGAAAAAAAACTAGTAAAGCAATGGAATCACCTACAATGTCAAACATACTTATCGGCATCATTTGTACATCTACAAGAGGACTTGCAAACAGTAGGAGATTTTATTTAAAAAAATATTCTCCCGAAGATCCTTTGGTCGTGATGTTGAGCTCCTAAGTTGAACTACCTGACCTGTTGTGAGGGGAGAACAGCATCCCTGCATACCTTAAACCATCCCTATGTTCTCCCTTTGACACGATTCTTTGGCGGCTGGTGCTGCTGGGATCTGGTAATGGTATTCATGCCAGATGGAAGTGATCAGACTCCAGGTTCTCCAACGTGGAGACGGCACAAGGCGCAGGCCACATCTCGCACTTGTTAGATGAATGAGAGGAATGACTGTTGAGATTGTCAGTTGTTAGTTAGATTGGAATGCTGGAGATGGGTGCCTAGGGGAAAGGGAGCAGACAAATGAAAGGTTGTAAAATTGCCTGTGGTGCGTCCTACAACAATGGCACGGGCTCAGTTTCCGGCTCTCAGCGAAGGGAATTGTTGAGATTCATCCGGTGTTGTGTTTCCCAACTTCTTTGGTTGCCCTGAGACGGCCATGATCCAGGCCCAGTCTGAATCGTTTTAATACTCGTTTAGACCATGAGTGGTCTCGGTCGGCCTAATAGCTTTGCACTCTCAAGAAATTTTGTATTCTTAATGCTGCCATTATATAGCTGCCCATTCGGCACCTATTGCAGTCAGTCACCATCCTTGGAAAGAGGGATGGGTCTTCTCGGTGTCCTCGCTGTTGCTTCTTGAGAGGTCTCCTCTTCTTAGAGATCAGTGGTGTTATCATCCTGTCCTTTTGACAGCAGGGGCTTCGTCAGAGGGGGGCTTATAATTTGGGCCTTCAAAGCTCCTTGAGAGATTTTAGCTGTGATTAAGGCGAATACAAATAAAGACCGAGTCCCACAATATGGACCGGATGGACCAGACGGGGAAATCCTTTTACAAGCTGCTGCTCGTGGGAAGCAGCTTGTTAAAGATTCAGTCAACCGTCAAAAACTTTCACTATGAGTGTTTTTAGTGAAGGCATAAGAAATTGTTGTTTGGGTTTCGTTGAGTTGAATAAGGCAAGAAAGAGGCCTGAAACCTAGGGTCGGGAATGCGTGTTCAGTAACAAACATCTCCCATAGAATTGTGTTTGCGGCGCCGCTAACAAGAAAGTCCTCTATTTCGAGCAATCCTCTGTGGTTGTCCCGTAGAATTGTCTTCCTCTTTTTTCTACTGTGCCATTATACCTCCTCCACCTCCTTCTCTTGGTTAAATAACTGAGCATCGTCACCACCGAGTCCCTCATGGAAGAGGGATTTGGAAAGACATCCCCGTCAATGGATCCAGTCCCACACAGCAAAGCTGGCTCAGTGAGCAATGGGGCCAGCAGCACTTTCCACAGTATCGAGACTGTTATTGCTAACACCTCAAGGTTTTGGGGGAGGGAGAATTTAGAGATAAATCTCTTTGGTAGAATCAATCATATGCAGGCAGCCTCATCATTTTTAGATTCATTTCACTGCCTTCTGTGGATTTCCCCTGGTGAATAGTGTTCCCAAATGATCAAAAAAGGCCAAAACCCAATCTTTCCAGTTTGTGCGTCTGCGTATGATGGCTTTCAGAAGATCTCAATGAAGACATCATCATGTGGCCGTGATGCCACTAGTGAGAGAGGCAATGTAATACTAAGACGCGGCCCCAGTTTGAGTATTTTCACCTTTCTGTTTTAAAATAGGACAAGGTTACATCGGTCAGTGAGCGAGGCAGAATTCTTGTTTATGCTATTAGGCTTCAAGATCATAGGAGTTTCTACGGAGGTCAGTGACTCTCAGGAATGTGGATCAAGCATGGGCGCATATTGAAGGCCAATCAAGGTGAAAGCCGTGCAACAACCCACGGAACGCATAGAGGATCTGTTGATCGGCTCAGCGTCGAGACATCACCGAGGCCAAGTCTGTGATCCAGAAAACAACCGTTCTCGTATGCTTGTTCTGGAAACCTATGCATGTATGCATGCATGGCTGGCTGACACGTACAGCCACGCCCGGGCGCACACCCCCGCGTTCAGCTGGCATCAGTTGATGGATCCATTCCTACTCGCTCAGATGCGTTCTTTGAGATCCAGCGACGCTGCCATGTTGTTATTTTTTTCTCCCCGCTGCTGACGCTGTCATCTAGAATTAAAGTTTATTGTGGAGTGAAGGAGCAGGAATCTGTCAAGCCCTGGGAGCCACAGTCAGGCAATGCATTCTGCCCCCCCCCCACCCTCTCCACCCCCCCCCCCCCCCTCTCCAACATCCCCCCACGTCCCCCCACATCCTCACCCCCCACCCCCCCCGCCCCCACATCCCTCCCCCACACCCCCCTCTCCCCAAACATCCCCCCCTCCCCCAACATCCCCAACCCCCCTTCCTCCCACCCCTCTCCCCCCGCCCCCCCTCCCCCTCCGAAACCCCCACCCATGTGGAATGACACATGGGCTACAGAAGAGATTATACTGTGTTCATCAATGGTTGTGGGGCTTGGGGTATTACTGATGGAGAAGGGACCGGGGAGGGGTGGGGGGGTACGTGGAGGCACCTTAATGCCTCTGATGTTTCTGCTTTTATATGTTGGAGTTGTGCATGAAAATAGGTTGTTGATAATTGTGCATAAAAATAGAATGTCGATAAATGACACAGGCACACACTGCGACAGACGACACAAGGTGCAAAAATAACACCTGCCCTCATTGCAGACGAAGAACAACGCATTTACGACCGGCAGGTGCTCATCCAAGATGGCTACGCGGGAAAACTAATTGTCCCAAAACCTTTTTACAATCAAAACACTAACACTAGCCGTAAATAGACTCATTCGTTAGGATTATAAACGTATGTTAGTCATAAGGCCTAAATGTTTTAACTGTTTTATAAATGGAATAAAACGATGTGAAACAGTAATGGTTGAGATGAACCCCAGGAGGCTCAGTGAGAGAGATGTTAACGCCATCAGTTTATTTCTGCAGAGAGGAGGACTCGCCTTCAATTTCCCCCCACAACGAGAACCTTCCATGACACCTAATCAATTGGATTACCCACTCCTATCCTAATATCTATCAGAATAAATAGAATCTGTGGAAAAGTAAAAAGTATGCAGAGGAATTGTGCAGGCCTAATTTCTAGAGGTTTTGATACGTTGTGGATCGTTTCACAAAACAAACGGTTGTCATGGGGCAATATTGAATATCAATCATCATTTTATTTCTTAAAGGGGGACTGGTTATGGAATTTAAATGGTTTCATTTCCCCCAAAAAAATCTCCCTTCGAAATAATGCAATAATGCAGGATAAAATCGTGATGGAAGGAAACCAAATCTCCAAATCCTTTTTTAACGGATTGTCAACGCTTCCATGGCAGAAGACAACGAAATCAAGCTAGATACAAATAAACAATGTGCTCACTCTGAGTCTGGGTGGCCTGCAGTCGTTAGCAATTCGCCACAACTTATAAGTGGTTTTCAGTGGCAGTAGCTCAGGAGGTAGAGGGGGTTGGCTGGCAACCTGAAGGTTGTTGGTTCGATCCCCGGCTCCTCCTAGCTGAGTGTCGAGGTGTCCTTGAGCAAGGCACCTAACCCTAACTGCTCCCGACGAGCTGGCTGTTGCCTTGCATGGTTGACTCCGCCGTCGGTGTGTGAATGTGTGCGTGAATGGTGAATGTGAGGCAATATTGTAAAGCGCTTTGAGTGGCCAATGGTTAGAAAAGCGCTATATAAATGCAGTCCATTTACATTTACATTTACATTCAACAATTGTTTAACTGTAAAATAAACTGAGTACACCAAAAAAAGCAAGAACTTCCGCTATTATGGGACTCCCCGTCAAGTTGTGAAACATATTTACGGTGATAATTAGTTACCACTGGATTGGTATTTGATTTCATTATAAACTATGGCTCGGGATGTGCCTGTAATATACAGTACATACTGTATATCATTGTCATTTTTAAGCAAAATGGTTTCAAGTTACAGCATGTGGGGGTCCTTTGAGTTTGACCTACAAACAAAACTGTTGACGTTTTTGAAAAGAAAAATGCCTTTTTGTTCTTTGGGTTTTTTGTCATTTTAACTGCCGCTGTTGGCCTGCTGTTGTCCTGCTGTGCACAATGGGGGTATCGATGCAATCTCTCCTACTACCTGCAGGCCTGTGATACAGTCAAGGGCTCTATGGATGGATTAAATACGAGGGCCAGAGAACCCTCCTGACTAGAGTACGTTGTGCTGAGAGGAGGAGACTGGGTGTTTAAGTCTTAATAGGCTGGTATCGCGAATCATGTTCAATTAGCACTCTCCTAAAGTACTGTTCATTACTGACTGAACAACAAAAAAAACACATGGACGATCTAATCAATAGCGTGAACAGAGATTAGGCGTTGTGTTTGAAATGTTTTTTTAATGTACTCTGTATGTCTGTTTATGGTCGGAGGAGGGGCGCGGTAATGAGAGAATACCATGGGCATCCACAGCGTAATGTCTGGGTGCTTTTCATTGTAGGCAGTGGAATCCATTACAATGCACCTTACATAGGGGGTCTGAATTAGAACCTGGCCTTCTGGTAAAGCGGTACCAGCCTCGTATTAGCGTATCGTATTAGCATGTCGGTTTGCCTTTCCCCTCCCCCTTTTTGTGATTATAAGGTCAATGCACACAATTTCATCCATTGCGTTAATATTAAAAGTTAATGGAGGAAAGGCATGTAGGGGCCTAGGGATGTTAACTACATTCATACATTCATATTCCTCTGTGTGTGTGTGTGTGTGTGTGTGTGTGTGTGTGTGTGTGTGTGTGTGTGTGTGTGTGTGTGTGTGTGTGTGTGTGTGTGTGTGTGTGTGTGTGTGTGTGTGTGTGTGCGCCTGCCTGTAGCAGCGCATTAAGGGACAGTAAGAAGCAGAACATCCTCACATACCTCCGAGGGGAACGTCTTATGGCGTTAGCTGAGGAAAGTTGGGATGAAAGGGAGCGAGTTTGGGCACCAGTCTGACACTAAAACGCACAAGTAAGTGTGCATAATAGGCCTAGCATTACACAGACGGCCTGTCCCATGTTTATTTAATTTTTTAAACCGGGTCTTCAAAAACTACATTGGAGGGTATTAAGATGTAGAAAAGCAAATAAAAAATCTTTGCATTTACATATTCAGAAAAGAAATGAATAAATAAATAGTTAAAATGTAGCCAAGTGTAGTTTATATTTTAACTATAAATGACTATTATTAACCTTCCTGCCCTGATGTATTATTGTCGGACATCTTAAATGGTTCAATCTTAAACACCTTCAGCTGCACATTCTTTCACTTCACATTTCCAGACAGTGATCCAATTTTCTGATGTTGGACTCTAAGCGGAGTGCGCTAAATCAAGAATGACGACCTCTGCGCGCTCATAAAGCGTGAGATGAATCATCTGCTGTTAATGCCGAGGTAATGGTTCAGGCCGGCGCTGTTGACGTAAGACACGGCCATCATACATGTTCACCACGGGAGGAACATGTATGAGCAATTACCCTACAGCCTCCTCTTCATCACCAGCCTCCTCTTCATCACCAGCCTCTTCCTTATCACCAGCCTCTTCATCACCAGCCTCTTCATCACCAGCCTCTTCATCACCAGCCTCTTCATCACCTGCCTCCTCTTCATCACCTGCCTCCCCTTCGTCACCAGCCTCCCCTTCGTCACCAGCCTCCTCTTCGTCACCAGCCTCCTCTTCGTCACCAGCCTCCCCTTTGTCACCAGCCTCCTCTTCGTCACCAGCCTCCTCTTCGTCACCAGCCTCCTCTTCGTCACCAGCCTCCTCTTCGTCACCAGCCTCCTCTTCATCACCAGCCTCTTGGTCAAAGAGAGGCAGAGATGAGGCGGTGTTCTTACGTTCACGGCCGTTGTTCTGCTCAATGGGAGCCCTTCCCTCCCGTAGTGATGGGCCGTTGTTCTGCCCAATGGGAGCCCTTCCCTCCCGTAGTGATAGGGTGTCGTAGGGCTCCTCTAAAGGGGTGGGGCGCGGTGGAACATGTCGCCAGCCCCAGTGTCAGCTCTTGCAATCAGGCGTCTGATCCCAGTCATCTGTCGCCGAGCGACACTCTGTATAAATGGATGTCGCCCGTGGCAGGCCCCTCTGCTGCCATGCGCTGCGGGGAGGGCCCCGGGGCCCGGCTCGTTATTCAGGATAAACAAGCACACATAATTATTATAATGCCCACTGTTCTTTATCTGGGAGCCCTTCCGCCGCCGTGACCCAGCGCGGCTGCCTTTCCCCGCGCCACGGCATGATGCGTGAAGCTACAAAGTCCATTTTTTAAATCCTTCCTTTTAAAGCTCGGTCCGTCCACTAGCCGCGGACAGACTTTGAAGGGGGGTCTGTTGAGGGGGGCGCACCTTCCCTTGTATAGCTCAGGGTCTTTTGTATCATGCTCCGAGGCCCTAGTTCCCTCGCAGTAAGTCGATGCACAGTCAGAGGCAGGAAAACTGTAATCTGGTATAAATTCTATGTTTCAAGGGCTCTGTGGAGACAGGGAGGTGATGGATGAAGTCTGTGGGATAGAAAAGGGCGACTGACAACGCGTCAGACTGTTTGATATTCAGAAGGGTTTGCTTCCTCAGACTGACCTAACTAAGCACTAAATGCCCTTGCGGTATTAAAACTCACGCACACAAACACACACACATACAGTGGTGGCATTTTGCAGAGGAGAAATACGCCTCCAATAATATATATATATTTTTAAGTAGTGCTGAATCTATTCGTTGATTAAATGATTGAGCTGTTGGTTTATTTTTTGCAACATAAGTGACATGAGAGTTTGATTTTTTTGATACTTCAATAAACTACAACCTTCAAATAACAGCACGGCGTGTAGGTCAACAAGTCAGTATTGTAATGTCTGTCTCAATGAGTGACAAATAAATTGAGTGTCAAAATGCTGCATCTTCACTTTGATTTATGTCGGCTGTATCAAGTAGACATGCCAAGCATTTGCTGGAGTTGAGAGTATAGGTTATACATATTTCACTCTTTGAATCACTGTGTGAAACAGGGACACAGTTCAGTTGCGACGCTGTCAGCATGATTCAAAGTCAGTCATTACACACTCTAGCTAGATAGTCATGTTATCAGCTCTTACCAATACTAGTCACGTGACCAGCTGTCTTCCTACAGCCGGAGCCAGCTTGGTGACTAAAGCTAGCAGCCCTTTCAACCACTCAACCTGTCTCCTGATCCGTCTCCTGGCGCCTTCCTTCTGTGACTTTATCTTTATGAGGCAACATTTACCACCTCTTCTCGTGTCTACGCTGATGTCTTCTATTAGCTGTTCACTTCTCTCCATTCAGGGAATCCAAGTATCATCTATAAGACATCAAGACTCAGTGGAATCTGGCGAATGCACCTTTTTGGATGATTTATGAGCCGCCAAGAAGAGTTACCTTCCTCCTGAAGTCATGAATCGCAGACAGCACTCGAGGACAGAATGCGTTTGAGCTGTTCCTGGGACCGGGGTCGACTGGTGGAGGAGTCACAGCCGGCCCCCTGCTGGGGTCCAGTATTAAACCCTCACAGCCGAGTTCAGCCCATCCCTCGGATGTGGCAACAATACATGCATCAAAAAAGGCGAAATAACAAAGGAAAATCTTTCATATTCAGCGGTCAAAATGTCAGAACCACAGAGCTGGGATTAATGCCGGGGCCGGGCAGGGTTAGGGCCCCTGTGGCTCCAAACTCGGTGGGGCCCGACAAGGTTTAAAGGGCCTTTTATAAGGACGGGCTGAGTTAATTTGTAAAGTGCGACTTAGCGTTCAGCCGTCGGCTCCTCGAGGGCTCGGTCGAGGGCTTCGCGGATGGCGTGTTGGAGCAGGGACTGATTGTATTTTGAAGTCATTTGACTCGAGCAGGAATGGATCATGTCTGTAGTGTGTAGACCAGACTCCCATAAAGAGGTTAGTGGGTTTGGTGTGTGCGGCCCGCCCGTCATCGTCCATGAGTAAGATGTATCTGAATCGACAGTCACCTTGGATTAAAGTTTTTTGTTTTATAAAATACATGTTTGTTTTGTGTCAAACATTGCAAATGTGTGGGCTTCTGTGTGCGACTTTCGTAGCCAGAATCGGTTTCTAGAAACGGTTATCGAAGAGAGAATAGTCCAAAATTGAATCATGAAAGGGAAGCTAAAATAAAGAGAGAAAGTGAGGCTGAGATTATTTGCCAAAGCATCTACTTTGGTCTCCTGGCAGGCGGGAAAATGTACGTTCATTTTTTTTGTTACTTTTGCAATCATACCGACTGATTGGAAACAAAATATGTTGAATCTCAAATAATCAAACGGATTTCCTCACTCTGGCTTTGGATTTGTAGGAGAGAGACTCAGATGAGTAGTGGTGGCACCGGCACAATCAAGAACTGTTTTGATTCTCTTTGGGTGTGGTACAAATGTTTTAACATATATGCTAATACACAAGATGGTCCCTCATTTAATGTCTCAGATGCTGTTGGTGTCTCTGACACAACGGTCCGTTGCGGTCTTAAAGGTGTCGGAACTGCTGTTTGCTTAGTTTTTCAAAGCTTTACTAAGTGACTACATCTATAACCGCAACCATATTGAGAGAAAGAAGAACGACCGGATGGACGGAGTCGCAGATAGACGGGCTTCAATGTTTAGACCATCGCGCTGTAAGACAGAATCATTTGGAGCAAAAGTGATGTCTGTAGTAAATAGCCAACATTTTCTGACAGTCTTTGGTTTACGACATTGGAAGCATTCCGAGCTTGTGTTATGGCTGTCGTTGCCAAAAACAATCATTGTCAATCCATTCATTTTAGTATTTGATGTGATAAGGTATCAAATTATGATGTTTTATTTTTGGGTGATATTTGTCACTTTAGGGGATTCAACATATTCTGGTATATAAAATAAGAGTTTGGGCCATTCCCCTGTGAATCCCTGTGTTTTTGATTGGATCAAGAAAATTTGATTGGACATGATTACATCATACAATTCAGGTCGTTTTTTACCCTGCAGTAATTTGTCAACAATCAATGATTTGTCCCCACAAAACGTTGGACCACAAAGATGGCAATTGTTTGGTAAAAAGTGTCAACCACTCGGTAGGCTCCTGAAGTGAAGGCTCCTGATCTTTTCAGTTCATAATTGAAAATGTCAGTTTCTTATTAATAGCCAAGGAAATATCCTTCCACACTGAATCTCTACTGTGGCTTATAAAATACCCAGAGACTGCTTCTCTGAACTGTGAACTAATGTGCTATTATTGGGTGTCAAGCAATTTGAGGTCACTAGCCCAACAGCTCTAGCGCCACCAACAGGTCAAAGTTGCACATGCATTCATGTTTATAACTTTCAACCCATTCATCCAATATTCACAAACAAGATATCATTGGATTCCTTGGGCCAAGCCGAGTTCAACCCTATGTGGTCATTTTGCCCTATGATGAATTTTCCCTCCATCTTGGTTTATGTTAGAGACCTTCGAAATGCTACTCCTTTCATAAATTTGGTCCAATCATCTTGAAAATTTGCACACATGATCGTCAGGCCAAGGTAGATGCAAAACATCGAAATATTGTTCAAATTCAAAACCGCTTGCCCGCTACAGCCAATGAAATTTGACCGCAAAGTCGCCAAACAGGAAGTAAGCCAATATCTCAGCAGCCCTTTGACGTATTATAACCAAACTTGCTACACAGACCCATGTCACCATCATGGGGACACTAAAGGAATTTCGTGAGCTTTGCTCTCTCGGAGGCGCTGTTTTTAATGTCGATGTTTTTTAACTCCTCTCTCTTCACATGAGTATATTTCAAACAAATTTTCCATGTCTCGTGATACTCTCAGACCTGATACTACCCCACTTATCAGACCGGTATAGATAATAAATGATTTCTCACGGAAACATACACGACAGCCAATCAAATTAGTTCGGGAAGCCACCAAACCGGAAATATGCCAATTTCTCAGCAGCCCTTTGACATATCATAACCATCCTTGGTACATAGACCCATGACGTCATCGCGGGGACACTCAATGAATTTGGTGATCATCGACCTCTAGGGGGCACTATAATTAACAAAGACTTCTTTTAACTCCTCTCTCGTCACATGAGTATATTTCGCACACATTTTCTATGTCTGGTGATGCTCTCAAACCGCCCCATACAGCTCAAAAAATATTTCCCTTTGGAACATCAGAAATTGGCCGCCATGTTGAAAGTTGTCAATGACAACATTACATATCCACAGGCCACAATTTATGTCCAATCATCATGAAACTTACCCTATATGATCTTCAGACCAAGCCGAACAAATGTGCCAAACAGCTTTCTCTAATTCCAAACCCTTTGGCTGTGACAGCCAATCAAACTTGACGGCAAAGCCGGCTAACAGGAAGTAGGCCTGTTCTCAGCAAATCTTTAACATATCATAGCCAAACCTGCTACATAGACTCATGACATCATTCTGGGTACAGCCAAACAATTTGGTGACCTTTGACCTCAGGGGGATGTCAAACAACTATGACTTCATTTACCATTCCGCCCACTTACAATATAAACTGCAATTCTTACTGGATTAGATGTTTCATGAACCATCTCCAGAACGGATGCTTGTTAACATTGTGTCTCTGTTAGGGATATTGTTCCGAATACCCCTATGCATTTGTGTCATTTGTTCTGTCGGGCAGATGATAATGTGCCCTTACCTCTAGGTAGGGTCACTTTCCATTTGGTAAACATTGCCGCGTATTCGCATAATGCTGTACTTCATTCCACCAGCCGTCGTTATTACCGATTACCGAGACGGTCGTCATGAAGCCACATAACCGATTTCTTCCGTCCGATTACCGATACGGTCGTCATGTAGCCACCTAGCCGATTACGTCTGTCCCATTACCGATACGGTCGTCATGTAGCCACCTAGCCTATTACGTCCGTCCGATTACCAATACGGTCGTCATGTAGACACCCAGCTGATTACGTCCGTCCGGCATAATTAGGTTACCGATTACCGAGACGGTCGTCATGCGTCACCCTTACTACTAGGTAGAGTCATTTCTCCATTTTGTCTACATTTACGCATACTCAAATAATGCTGTACTTCATCCCACCTGCTGTCATTATTACCAATTACTGAGACGGTCATAATGTAGCCACCTAGCCGTTTACCTCCGTCCGGTAGAGTTAGTTTACCGATTACCGAGACGGTCGTCGTGTAGCCACTCAGCCGATTACGTCCGCCCGGCCGAATTAGCTTATCGAGTCCCATTATGCTTGACACCCACATTGCTGCATGCAGCTATATTTGCTGTTATGTTGGTTATTTATATCTTAGACCTTATCCAGGTTTCTAGTAGCTGTGTGTCGAAAAAAAGAATTCATCGACTCTGCCCTTGAAGAATACTTACAAAAACTCCAGTAAACGTACCACTCTATGCTCTCCCGGCCATTCTATACACTTATTTCTCTTGCTGTGACTTGAGTACAAGATTACGGTAGTTGCGGTACTACTGTGGTGTACAATTGAGCAATGTCTCCAAATGAGCGCTGAGCTCTCGTTGTAGTCCTCTTCACAGTAATATTTCAGCCTGGGTGTCCACCTCTTAAAGGCCCCTCCATCACCACATGTATTTCTGCTTTGAGCAGCAACCCGGGCCCCGATCGGCCCCCTGGTGCCAAGCCGCTGTGAAGCATAGTCAGCAATAGGTAATCAATAGAGATTTACTGGACAACTTTCCCCGGCTATCAGTGTGTGACATCATTCCTGTCCCTTTCGTTGTGCGTGCAGCAAAGTTCGGCCTGAGGACTGCTGTAATTTCTCCAGAGGTCTCTTAAAGGCGTTGTGCCGGTGCCAGGCGTCTGGCCCCGCTCTGTAGTTTGTAGTTTGTAGTCTGTGTAGTTTGTGCTGATGCCCGTGGTTGTTCGCTCGGTAACGCTCTTTGAATAGAACATTTCTGAACGGTACGATTATTAAATTGGTGGACCATGATCAGTCCCATTTCCTCCTGCTGGGCCAAGTCGTGGTAGGGTGCAATATATAATTTTTATGTTGTTGAAGGCCTCGGCACAATATATACTGTACACTGAAGTGTACCTGAATAAACCCCAATGTCCCGTCTAGGATTATAAACGACGGTATAGTTGTCCCTCCAGTACGGGTTACGAGATGACATAAAGAGAACGTTGGTGTAAAACAATTAGAAACTCGGCACAATCCAGAGGTCCCAGTGACTGCACACACTGTCCCTGTTGGAGCTATATAGTTGTAAGATTTAATTGTAAAACATTTATTTAGTTTTGTTGCTTTAATATAAAAATAAGATTATTTATGTTTATTTTCTCAATTTGTATTATAAATCTATAGTTAATTGGAGTTTGTTTATGCTTTATGTTTTTTGAAATTATTACTAGCCTATATATAGAGGTAGGCGGGCATAGGTAAGACAGGCACTGGGGAAGGTCATGGTTTTTTAACCAGTCGCACGGGAGAGACGAAAGAAGATGAGGCGGCCAGTTTCCCACTGGTGCACATTTGTTGTGTATGCTTGGAAGACCAGAAAATAAACCTCAGAAACAAATTCCGACCGGACAGTTGCATCTTTTCCCTGCACTGTGTACGATTCGTCCCCCTGGTGCCTCATGGCGATTTTGATTACGTAGCTGTTTGGTTTCTTATATTTTCAAGTTATTGTTTTATTGAAGGACAAATCGCCACTACACAAAGTAAAAAACCTTCCCTAAAAAGTATTCCCCCCCGCCTCCCGCCCCCCCACGAGAAGCCCCCTCAAAGTGGACATTGACAGTTCAATGGTTTTGGGATCGCTCGCCCTTTGAGCGGAAAAGACACCTCGCAACCTTGAAGCCGCTGGCCGGCGAACATCGCCTCAAACAACAACTGATCGGTATGTGAAAAATTCCCTCCGAGAAGGCGTACTGGAAACGGTAACACTATTTGGAGTGCTCGACGGCATTGTTTCACACTGTAAGCAAGTTGATGTGTAAATAAGTGGAAAAGTTTACCGGAGCCAGTATGGATGCGCAGCGGTGCCGCCCACTACGTTACCCAGATAAGCTCATCTCT
>OLKM01002697.1:22500-35923 GCA_900291075.1 Melanogrammus aeglefinus | reverse complement strand
ATCTGTTTTTTTTTGTCAACAAACAAGTTCACTCGATTGGAGAAATGCTCACTCTTTAAGATGAAGATGCATCAGGACAAGATATGTTTCATAAAGGAAAAGGGAATTTGTTTTGGTTGCCTAAAGCCTGGCCACATAAGTAAAGACTGCAGGAGTCGCTTGGATTGCAATGTGTGTCAGAAGAAGCATCCCTCAGTACTTCACATTGAGATAAAGGATAAAAGTACATCCTTTAAAGAAATACAAGCATCTGTGAGTTCTCCACTAAGCGTTTCACCTGGACAGCCTCAGACATGTGGGCATATAGGGGCCGGTGATGAGGACAATGCTGTCTTTTCCATTGTTGCAGTCAAAGTTAAAGCCCACATGAGTAACACAATTGTGCAGACGTATGCATTTCTGGACCCGGGGAGTTCCAGTACATTCTGTACAGTCAGTTTGGCAGAGAAATTGGGCTTGAAAGGCAAGCCAGCCAACATCCTACTAAGGACAATGGGTCAACAAAAGATTGTGGGCACCACCATATTGACTGGTTTGGAAGTGTCTGGTATGGATGAATGCTCTCAAACCGCCCCATACAGCTCAAAAAATATTTCCCTTTGGAACATCAGAAATTGGCCGCCATGTTGAAAGTTGTCAATGACAACATTACATATCCACAGGCCACAATTTATGTCCAATCATCATGAAACTTACCCTATATGATCTTCAGACCAAGCCGAACAAATGTGCCAAACAGCTTTCTCTAATTCCAAACCCTTTGGCTGTGACAGCCAATCAAACTTGACGGCAAAGCCGGCTAACAGGAAGTAGGCCTGTTCTCAGCAAATCTTTAACATATCATAGCCAAACCTGCTACATAGACTCATGACATCATTCTGGGTACAGCCAAACAATTTGGTGACCTTTGACCTCAGGGGGATGTCAAACAACTATGACTTCATTTACCATTCCGCCAACTTACAGAAATGAAAAAGTAGCCGGGTCTTGTTTATCTGAGCCACTTAACGAGGATCCCCAAGAGAGCCATGAGGAGACCCCCGAAGAAGAGCCAACCGGACCCCCGGGAGGACAAGACGATGCGTGCGACGACATTGCCAGGACCGACGAGGCCGCCCCCGGGCAGGTGGCGGGGGACCCAGAGGTCACAGAGGTCGCAGAGACTGATGTTGAGGGGGTTGGGGACAGTCACGTTGTCCCGTTACCTCTAGGTAGGGTCACTTTCCATTTGGTAAACATTGCCGCGTATTCGCATAATGCTGTACTTCATTCCACCAGCCGTCGTTATTACCGATTACCGAGACGGTCGTCATGAAGCCACATAACCGATTTCTTCCGTCCGATTACCGATACGGTCGTCATGTAGCCACCTAGCCGATTACGTCTGTCCCATTACCGATACGGTCGTCATGTAGCCACCTAGCCGATTACGTCCGTCCCGCCTCCATTACCAGATACGGTCGTCATGTAGCCACCCAGCTGATTACGTCCGTCCGGCCAAAATAGGTTACCAACGCCAAGAGCCCTGGAGCCCGCTGCTACGGGTTCGTCACCATGTCCTCCAGCGACGAGGCCACCAGCTGCATCACCCACCTGCACAGGACGGAGCTGCACGGCAAGATGATCTCCGTGGAGCGGGCGAAGAATGAGCCTGCGGGGAAGAAGCCAGCTGACCCCAAGAGCGCCGTTGCTGAGAGACGCAATTCCACAGCCGTACTCTGTCTGACGGCAAAGACGAGAAGTCGGAGGGTGAAGGGAAAGATGGCAAAGGTCACGAGAGGACGGTAGTCAATGGACGAATCTACAGTACGCCCGGTCCGATCAGTGTAAGGCTTATCGAGTCCCATTATGCTTGACACCCACATTGCTGCATGCAGCTATATTTGCTGTTATGTTGGTTATTTATATCTTAGACCTTATCCAGGTTTCTAGTAGCTGTGTGTCGAAAAAAAGAATTCATCCGACTCTGCCCTTGAAGAGACGGCGCTCACCAAGAGGCCCTACGACATGGACGGCAGGAAGGACGACTGGCCCGAGAAACGCATGAACATGGACGACCGCTACAGCCGCCCGGAGCGCTACCAGGACTTCGACCACCGGGATCGCTAGTTACCAGGACAACGGGATGGCCGACAGGCGAGACAACTCGCGTGCCGTTGGCGGAGACAGAGATGGACCGCTGACTCTCGATCGTTGTAGTGCTCTCAGAGTAATATTTGAGGCCTGGGTGTCCACCTGCTGATACGGCATAAGACAATGGACAATATTGCTATATCTTTTCTCTTCTGCCATGTCTCCTGTCTCCATCTTTATTTTTCTCTTCCAGCACAACCCATCCAGCTATCGGGAAGAAGACTGTAGAATATAGTCTTAAGAGTTAGGGGCAGGTAGAGAGAACTAGCTTCCCCGGCTATTAGTTAAGTGACATTGGGTGTTTACACTTTTCGTTGTGCGTGCAGCAAAGTTCGGCCTGAGGACTGCTGTAATTTCTCCAGAGGTCTCTTAAAGGCGTTGTGCCGGTGCCAGGCGTCTGGCCCCGCTCTGTAGTTTGTAGTTTGTAGTCTGTGTAGTTTGTGCTGATGCCCGTGGTTGTTCGCTCGGTAACGCTCTTTGAATAGAACATTTCTGAACGGTACGATTATTAAATTGGTGGACCATGATCAGTCCCATTTCCTCCTTCTGGGCCAAGTCGTGGTAGGGTGCAATATATAATTTTTATGTTGTTGAAGGCCTCGGCACAATATATACTGTACACTGAAGTGTACCTGAATAAACCCCAATGTCCCGTCTAGGATTATAAACGACGGTATAGTTGTCCCTCCAGTACGGGTTACGAGATGACATAAAGAGAACGTTGGTGTAAAACAATTAGAAACTCGGCACAATCCAGAGGTCCCAGTGACTGCACACACTGTCCCTTAAAGGGTATGTCCTATTCTATTCCGAATGTTAACCCAAACACTTCCCTACGCGTTCCACTCGTACCGCGGTACAAAGCCTTAGGAATCAGTATACTCTCCCCAAGTTTTAAATCGAGAAAATACTTTCCAAAGCATCCAACCCCCAAAGTAACAGCCCCACAATCACCTCCTGAAGACGGTTTTGGAATTGGTGGTGGAAAAAAGGTTATTGAAATGAATGGGACGGTAATTCAAGATGCATGAATGCTACATTAATCATGACGCATGAATGCTAGGATGAGACCACGTGCAGGGGGGCTTCTCTCGGTGTGTGTGTGTGTGTATTGAAAAGCCTGGAAAGGGCCGTGATTGGAGGGCCCTCCATGCCGCTGTATGGGGAGCCGTGATTGGCCGCTTGATTAAACAGGAGGTGGAGCACAATGCTCTCCGTCGGCCATGTTGGAAATCACACGGGAATAATCTGCTTTCTCGCGTTTTGTTGTTGACAAGTATACGCCTCGACACATGATCTGGTGCACACACGGACCCACGCACACACGCACATGTGAACACATACAAACACAGTACTGGGCAGGATGCACCGCATGTACAATGATGCGGTAGCAATACACTTACCCCACAATACATACACAGTACTACAGATAAATATACACTCTTATGCCTAAACCAACTGTAATATGTACCAAGCACACAGCCATGCACTCACACACACAATCTCACACGTGCGCACTCGCACTCGCACTCGCACTTAGACAAACGTGTACACACGCACAAACAAATTGATTTTAAAAAGCAAATAAATAAATAAAAGGCGCCAGCATTTTGTCAATGCTTTGATTTGGTTGCAGTAAGCACATAGCCCAGGGACATAGTAGCCATCTGCATTTTAGGAGATGCTAAAATAACTGGTGTGTTTTTCTTAGCCCAGTTTCTTGTTGTGAAGGTATACGAAGATTCACGCCTACGTGATTCAAAACACAGCCACACCGGGAAATACACAGTCCGACTACACACCTTGATCTGCCTCAGAGCTGAAACATCATAATCTCGCGCACACTCACACACACACTCGCACTCACACAGATCTGTTGTGTGCGCATGTACTTCCTCAAGCACACAAACAGCACAAAGACGGAAGACATGCCTGTCTGCAAACTCCTTTACCATATTAAAAATGTAAAACTATGAGCACTTGAATAAACATACCAAACAGTACAAGTGAATTCCAGCTCTGGCTGAGCGGATTCCCGCATTACCAGCCCAGAGAATATTCTTCCGGAGGCATATAATGTACATCCTTCTTTGTCATGGCAGCCCTAATAGGCCAACAGAGGACTGGGCGTCTGGGTGCCTCACTTCTGTAATTGGCTGTCTTGCGAGTCTCGGTTGCACACCGATGTCCTATATATCTTATATCTTCTCATCGCCCTAATCTTGGTCGGAGTCAAATGAGGGTGTGAGCAGCCGCTCTGCGGGGCGGAGCGCTCGCCCCCGGTGTGTCCGCTCCGGGCCGTGGCCCCGACCCGGCTGACCTCGGCTCCTCTGGAAGCGGCTCAACGTGTAGGCAAGCCTTTCATGAACTACCGGTAACTAAATTAAAAAAGTCTCTCTGGGTGGTCACACGGGTCATCTTAATTACCAACGCTGTTGTCCCGGTAGGTTAGAGAGCAATATATTTTTAAATGCCAATTTTGGTGGCTATTGAATTTTGTTTTGGCTGGATGTTTTGCTTAATTGTTTAATAATTGCACCCAAATTAATGACCTCCTCCCCCCCCCCCCCCCCCCCCACCCTCCCACCCTGTTGATGGCTCGGGTCCAGGAGGAAATCGTCCCTTCTGGGAGTTTGTGTGTGTGGGGGGGGGGGCATGGAAGGGGGTTTCCTTTTTTTTTTTTCCATTCTCTAATTTCCCCGCATTAATGGATTCTCAGAATTTGACAATTTGGAAACGGTTCCAAACCCTTTAAGCTCTTCCCAACAAACATCCACGGCCTCTGATAAGCTTGACGTCGGAGGACAATGCTTTTCAAACAGCAAAGAAAAATAACAGTGACGTCAGTTCAAAACAAATAACTTACTGAATATGAAAGTTGAGTAGGCAACCATGGCTGGGATCAATCTCATGATACCATATGTTTTTGTTTTATGAAATTTAATCAATCAATGTGAAAGATATCTTGTCAATGAAAGATAACGTTAAGTACGTTATTAAGGGAAAGTTGGGGATTTTTTCTACCTGGACTTTATATTCCGATAATTTTTGGTCTAAGGGATTAAAATAATTCAAATTGAGCCAGAACACTGCAGCCTCGCAATCCATGAGAACGGGGTGCAGTGGAACCCTTTGAGGCGATATCGTCCGTGTACATCTTAAAGGGCTTGTTTTTCCAGCCCACATCATACTCTAACATTATGGAAATGATCCTGGAACATTTGCCAGTCTTAAAGTTTTTCCTTTAAGTAGCAATACTTAGCTGGCAAAGCATCTGGAATGCTCTTTCATTCCAACACTTAATAAGCTGGAAAGGTTGAGTACGAATACGTCTCTGTTCTCCCTCATCATCAATTTATTACCATCTATTAGTTCCGTTCATCTTGATGAATCCGCCTCTCTCCTCCCTCCAAATGGCTTTTTAAAACGGGGCTTCGACGCTCCACTTGGAGTCCAGAACGATGGGGCCTAATGTAAAGAACATAAGGACCGATATTGTCTGAGCTCCGGGACAGAGACATATTCCTGCAAAACACAATGTTTAATGAGTAATTATTGCGGTCAGCCACTGAAAACCGACGTTGAGGTAGACGTTTTATCCTGATTAACGGCCCTAATGGCGCTGTCCACAAAGAAGCCCAAAGTGGGCCGTCACTGATGCATGCTGCGCCTGTCTCTCCCTCTACCCGCAGGTCGATAAAGCGTACGGTAATCCATCAGGATTGACAGTGATCATTAGAATAATAAAGGGGAGCAGATATTTGCTATGAACTCTCCCGGAGACTGTTGCCAGCAGAATTAAATTGTCTGAGGCAGGCGACCGACCCTGACAGGAGGCTGGGGTGGCGATGGGGGGGGGGGGGGAGGTAACCTGATAACCGGGAGAACTTCCATCACTGTGAGGGTGCATCCACGACTGGGCTGGGGGTCTCATTCACCTGCTCCACGTTCCCCCACCCAGCAGCGACGTGGCTCCAAAATGGTCACCCGTTGATCCAGGACTGTTGGTTTCCCTATCAGACCGCCTGTTGCCTCACTCAGCCACGCCCTGTTGGCCCCGGTCAGTAGCTCCTGGAGCGCAGTGTACAGTGCGTTCGTTGAGGGGTCTCGACCGGATCCTGGATCCTGATAATGTTTATCCAAGAGCCATATCTCCAGAGCGAGCGCCATTAGTGGATGTCAGCGCTACCGTTCCATTTAAGTGAAAAGTTGTCTTCGCTGATCGGCCGAGGAGCCGTGGTTTGGACGCTGCCTGCCCATGCGACACTTGGCTCAATTAAAGGATGAAGCACGATGTAAAGATACAGTTTCAGGGAGAGGTAGGATTCTCTTTGTGTGTTAAAGGGATACCACCACCCTGTTGTTCTGTATTTGGATGATAGGGACGTGTATTCTAGTCGAACACAAAGTGCTCCTCTGTTTGCAGCAAAGCATGCTGTACCATTACAGTTTCCGATGTGCTTTGCTGACACGGCTTACGTAACGGTTATTCTTATCCGTACGAGTGGCCTCACAGCGAGGTTTTATAAACAGTTAATGTCATTGAAATCAATACAATTAGCTCGACAAATAGCCTAACTGTGCTAAATCCATCCCTGAGTGCTCTCGTCATCAGTGGCTGCTCTTTGTCTCTCAACTACTAGCTCGTTGCAAATCATTAGTTCTGAGAGTGAGCAACAATGTTGTTCTTCACCTCTTTGGTTGTGTGTGTGTGTGTGTGTGTTTGTATATTTGAATACCTGTGAGCAAGGCATCGGAACGGCCCATGTCGCAATTGAAAAAAAAACCTAGCAAACAAACAGGAAAAATACAAATTCAATAGCCATGTTAGCTCTGTGTACCGCCACCTCCCATCAAAACCAAATGGTCTAATTAATGCAACTCGCTCTCTGGGAAAGTCATCAACCAGCCTTATAATGGGCAGTCGGGAACACCATTAACGGGTCTGTCTCTACTGGTATGGCCGGCCTATAGGTCTAGGGTTTATAAAAATGCTGAGTGCTCTAATGGTGATGTAATGTGATCAACATTAGGACTGGAGACCATTAAAGTAGGCGTAATGCAGGGAGCGGTGGAATGGATCTGTCCGTTGCGTTTGCCTCTTTTCTTTCCATTGCCATGAAACACCACAGTCATCCCACTGTGTTGACATCTGCAATGTCACATGTCAGTCTTCCCTCTCTGCAATGTCACATGTCAATCTTGAAGAAATGAGACGGAGGACGTTTTGTGGCTGAGATATCTCTGTCAAAAGAATTCCTGTGGTCGGAAAATAAACTATTCAGTATACTATTTATAACTTGATAGGACTGTACTTTTCAAGGAATGTTCCCCTTATGTGAGTAATGAACATGGAAGCAGATGATTAATTACAGAAATGTATCTCCAAACCAAATCACCTGTTCCTCTTCCAGTGTGTGGCCTTTTGGTGATTTAATTTGGGCTTTAGTTTTGTTTTTCTCTCTTTCAAGTCCTCCCTTCCATTTTCTTTCACATACTTTTGAGTATTTGGCAGCAGGTGGCTGAGTGATTGTCATTGGATGTCCTTGGCTATGTTGCGTTATTGCCACTATTTCACAATCGTCTCCAAATTCAGAGCCGTTACGTTGATGAGGGCTGGGAGAGAATGTCGTTGAGGATGTGGGTGGGTTATTAGAGCTAATGTGTTAGCTAATGCTACGCTGTGTTATTGATTCCTCGGTCATCGTGAGTCTGCAGTGATCTGAGGGATCTGTGCTGATTCTGCTCAGCAAATCTAAATTTCCTTCACAACTTAGATTTCTCTGCAATAATGAAACATAAAGTATAAGTAGCATTTAGGCCGTTGCTCTCTTATTGATTCTTTTTTCTAATCCTCTTTTACTGAGATCCCATATAGTATAGAAGTGGCACGTGGAATGAATCCCGCTCCAGCCCAATGAAGTCGCTGTACCCTTACATTAGCAGCCATCTGCGTCGTGTCGATAGCCTAAAGGTGCATAACACTACAGCTGAAATGCTGTAATTGGCCTATCTGCTGTTTTGCGTCATGGGCAAATTGGGCTAACACTACATGTACTTAAATCAGTGGACCCATCGGTGCTTGGTGTAGCATATGTAGCTCATAGATGAGATGCCATTACAATTTTCCCTGATTACCAGATTCTGTTTCAGTGATTGGGCATGCGTTTGGTTTCCAACTACAGCCCCCTGACCACACAGTCGTTACACACAGAGGACAAACTAATTAGAGGTACCCAAGTCGTTTAGTAATTAACATGCTATTCAAGGCAGTTTGTTGACTACCTTGAAAGCCGATTCAGGAGTCTATTTTGCCTTTTGGTTTGAACAACATTCAGGACAAACCCAACAACGCTCCCCTCATCTGAAACTCTTAACTGTTACGTTGAGGGAAGCATGAGAACAGCAGGGAATGACTACAGGAAGAACCAGAGGCAGACCTCTGTGCCTAGGGCCCAGGGGACCCTCGTAATCTGAGCGTAGAAAGGTCGCATGAGCTGCATGTTCATGAGATAGGAGCAAGGGTGAAAAGGAAATGTACGTAGTGGACAACTTACTATGAGACTACAGCATCAGCGCTGCCCTCAGTGGCATAGTGCCCTGCCTCACGACACATTAATCACAATATCATTAACTGGATGTTCTTTTGGCCACAATTGGTCAATTTAAACAAGCGTAATATTCTCATAGTCGACTTAAAACTCTCTGCAATCTGCCAGGAAGAGTAGATCATCCTATGGACTGGCCTACCAGAAGCCCTTCTGCTTTTATGAAAGCTAAGGTAAGGTGCGGAAATGAAAGTGTTTTCGAGTGAGAGGGGAGTCAAGTTTCTTTTATTTTTATCCTGAGTCTTTCTATTTCTTATGAAGTGTGTCAAATATAAACTGCTGTATCTGATTTAGACGTCCAATATTGCTTTACGTGCTTGAAATTCCCTTCTGAGATGCGATGAAAATATAATTGTATGCGGTTATTTTCGGGATATGTATTTGTGTGAGTACATAAAAACTTGTCTGAATGATTTTGATAGCTTCTTCTCAAGCTCAAGTTCCGAATTGTCTTCTCGTCTTGCAGACCTGCCTTCTCAAAGGTGTTTTTATCCTTTAATCAATGCATTGGAGCACTGTTTCTAAAATGGCCGAAAATACATTTTCCTCACAGTGAGGGTATTGTTCTTATCTCAACGGTGAGGCTGGAGAATTATCCATCATCACAAACCTTCTGACAGGCGTTTATTTCTCTGGCCAAAAATCTGTTCTCAATGACACATTCCTTTAATGCTATGCCCCGAACACTCACTCTCAACGACAAATAGTTTCCCGACTTCTCAAAGTGCCCCCCACTCACACACGTCACTGAAACACACGTCACTGACACAAACACACGCACACAGACAGAAACACGTACACACACACACACACTGTGGTGTCAGTGTGTGTCACACAATTACCCACTACCCACAACACACATTCAATACATGTCAGAGATACATACACTACACAGACACACACACACACAGATAAATACTGACACGTATGACACCCACACATACACCCCCCCAAGAGAGTCATGCACTGGGTTTTGAGCCACACCATTACACCGCATAAGTGCATGGGTGACATGGCAAGTGCACGTGAGGAGTGCGCATGAGAGCAGAATCTCTGCCTGTTGTGGCACCCTGTGGTCCGCCTGTCTGTCACCCGCTTCCCCCGGACGCCACAAAGCGTCCGGGGGAAGCGGGAGTCTGCTGTCGGGTGACGTGGACAGCCTGACATGGACTGACCAATCAGGGGCCTCCATCACTCTTCAGGCTAGCTCAGTGTTGCCAGATCATCGTACTGGCGTGACGCAATGCGCCACGTCAATCAATTGATGCACATTTGTTATTTTTCTGCAAAAGTACATTGCTGATAAAAAACTGATTAACCATACAAAATGATGATAAAGGCCGACTATAATAATAATAATATATAATACAATACTGTAATAATAAACATGGATACAGAAATCAAACTGGGGAACCAAGAAAGCAGCTAGTTTGGCCGTTACTGCCTACTTTGTTCATCACTGTGTTGGTGTCACTCCCTATCGTTGGGTTCTGGGTGGTCTGGGCTGTAGCAGCGCTGGTCGTCCCTGAGACCCAGTCCTCCGTGAGTCCTCCGGACTCCCAGGTTGTCTGGCGGTCGGCGGCGCTGGTCCGCCCTGCCCCTCCTGCTCATCTCTCTGCTGTGTTTGTGGACGGCTCCGCTCTGAAGGACACCTGCGGCTCCATGTGTCTTCATGTCGGCCCGGACTCGGAGGTTGGGCATGAGCGCGCTCTGGAGTTGCTGTGATTACGGGGCGAAGGCAGGAATCATTTTGATACATGAGATTTCGACTTTGGGCTGACCTTTGTATCATTCATCACGGCCAGCTTTTTTCCCCCCGTCACTTTTCCAAATACTTTCAGGGGAGATTGATGGTGTGAGACACTACGAGCGAGATGGATGCTGTTGCTATACATTACTGGTACTGCTAAGCTAGTGTGTGGGGCCTTAGATTAGGTCATCCATGTCGTCTTCAATGTTACACATTGATTGCTTCATATACTGTAGTGGGTGGAGGTTTTAGGAAGATTCCACAACGCACTTGTTGTATGTTGTAAGTCCTGTCACTTATTTTACGCAGTTATTGTATGTTCTACGTCCTGTCACTTAGAAATAGTACTTAGCATTGTGTAGTGTTATATCCTAGCTATATAATATCCTCTAAGATAGCAATCGTTAGTGCTTGGCACTTTTTTCTACGAACATCTTTCCTGTACCGACGGCGATATATTGTAAGTGACTTTTTCTAAAAGCGTCTTCTAAATGCCCTTAATGTAAAGATAAGGCTAGGGATACACCTGATATTTACAAAGCTAAATCGTAAATTGTAGCTCTTCTTTAAATGAACGCCTCCGAGCGCCTCAGTTCCTCCGCTGTGCAGCACGCCGACCGGCCGGCGGAGGCAGCGCTGGCGCTCCAGACAGGAGACAGAGGGCGTCGGTGAGATACGAGCTGATTGGCAGATTGATTGATTAGCAGATATTAATGTGCAGTCCCCCTCTACCGGCTCAAAGTGTGCCAACCCATTAGCTTTAGTTAGGAGTGATTTCCTTGGCGAGCGGAAATAAATAAATAAGTGCGCCAGTTAAGGTGCATGTCGAACGACTCAATTAATCAGCTCCCATGCCAATTTGACAACATGTCACCTCTGTTGTTCCATCACAGCTGCCCTGCTGTTTCTCATTCCCTTCCCCCTTTTTTTATGTTGGTTTTTCAGGTTTTTTGGTAGTATCTAGCTGCCATTGACATGCCTTACGTTTTAGGGTTCCTTGGCTGAGATTCATCCTTGGGTCCAAAGAAGGATAATTAAACGTTTTCATTAGTAGCTCAATAACCAGTTCTCCCATTGTGTTTGTCATCAGTTATTTCTCCCTTTTTATTTTTTTGTGTATTTTGCTTGCCAAACATTGGGCCCATTTTGTTTGACTCTTCCCTGTGTTATGAATGATCCATTGTCCACCACCTCCAGCGATCCACAAAGCAATGTGTCATGTATTGAAAAGGATGGCTATTTCATTCACAGCCAAACATGTTAGATGGAGGAGACACAAAGAAACACAGGCCTAACACAAACAGAGAATGTTCTGTGTTTGGACCCTTTGAGAACCAGACTATAGCAGAAGTAAAACAGGTTCCATTCACATGATATTTGGGTCAGTGGAAGACGAAGGGAAAAAGATGTTTGTATTTTACAAATATATAATTTATGAGCTATTAAAATATGTTAGCTGTTGTGAATTCTCTATGGACACAATGCATAAACATAATAAGGCTTCATTATTTAATCACAAATGTCAAATTTATCATGTCTCATAACAAGTTGTCTTTGCCAGCATTAGCATTAGCATCACTTAATTAGTTTTAAAACAGAAGTTTCATAACAATCTGAGTGATGATGAGAAATGTACCCCGATCCAGCAAGATTTGTACCCTGTGAACCATGGAAACAAAAATCAGTAACTTTCTCTAGGTTTTACGATTGAATCGGTAAGTTTTACAATGATGACTGCTTGCTGGGAATTTCTTGATAAACTGAAGCAACATTTTTAGCAGCGTAGAGCTCCTGTGCAGATATATAAAAAATAATCACACATCTCACCTCTACATTCAGTTCCAAATGTCTTTTTTTAATTTTATTTTAAAGATATTCACGACGCAGGGACCAAAAGACCGAAGTCTGGATCTCAGCGTGTCTAGCTGTGTAAACCTGCCGAGGAGACAACGCTTTGAAGCAAATGTGTCGGGCAGCAGCCCTCCTCTCCACAGAGCTATTGTCTTGGTTCAATGTGTAGCTGAAATACAGTAGCAAGTGCCCTGTCCAATTACCTAAAACTAAACTGCAATTAGACAAGATACGTTTACAAGTGCATCTCGCTAGCTCTTCAAAAGTAACAGGCAGGTTAAAAAACTGCTTGGCAGGGGGAGATCTGTTGTGGGTGTACCGCAAAGCACGTATTGATCACAGGTTCTACTGACTTTCTGTTTGCGTACATCGGCGTCCACTCACACAGACTTTAGGCTTTACGCACAACTCGTGCGGAAAAAAGCAAACGGCTACAAAACTACCGTGCAGGCGATGAGACTCGGCTGGGTGTTTGAGGAACATTTTCTAGTTCTTCCTGCATCCCTAGCAGTACATACACATGATATGGGACGCATTCTGCTTACAAATACGCACACGTGCACTGTTCTCCCGGTGCCCGGTGTGTCGTATGTCTTACTGGCAGCCCAGTGAGCTGGTAGCGGCACGGGGGGAAAAATGGTTACAGAAGCCTCTGCTGACGGCCTAAATGCCATGTGCTGTGTGTGTGCTTTTGTGCACCAGCCCGGTCATAAAGTCACACCATGTCACATCCCGCAGCCCGCGCCATCTGTAGGCTGTGATGTCATTAGTCTAGCCAAGGTGCCAGGAAATGCTTTGCAGATGAATCGCGTGCAGCCTAGTTACGGTGCATACGGCGTCGTTGCTAAAAGACGTTTATTTGGCCATCCGTGAAATGCAGCATTGGCAGTGGACTCGCCGTTGGCCCGGTTTCTTCCTGTTGACCGTGTATTTGTTTAGCCCAAGAGAAATGAGAACTCCCAGCTCGGGAGCGGAGGGTTGAACTCGAGACGTCGCCAGCTGCCTCACCTGTGTGGGAGGCGTTCTCGGTCTCCGGCAGGTTCAAGCGCGAGGGAAATTAGACATCTTGGATGCTGAACAT
>OLKM01002697.1:0-20000 GCA_900291075.1 Melanogrammus aeglefinus | reverse complement strand
TGGAGACGTCAACACCACCGCGAGGTGTCCTCCCCCCCCCCCCTATCCACCACCGCAAGGTGTCTCCCCCCCCATCCACCCACAAGAGGTGTCCCCCCCCCCCCATCCACCCCCAGGAGGTGTCTCCCCCCATTACACCCCATTCACTCCAAGAGGGTTCCCCACATCCACCCCAAGAGGTGTCTCCCACCCATCCACCCCCATCCACTCCCAAGAGGTGTCTCTCCCCCCATCCACCCCCAAGAGGTGTCTCCCCCTCGCTGGAACCGGACGGATCGTCTCACGTAGCGGCGGCGGCAATAAGAGTGAACGAGGAGCTGAGGCTTAAACAAGCTGCCTGAGGGGGAGAGAGGGAGGGGGAGAGGTGGAGAGAGGGAGGGAGAGGGGGGGGAGAGGAGAGAGGGGGGGAGAGGGAGAGAGAGAGAGAGAGAGAGAGAGAGAGAGAGAGAGAGAGAGAGAGAGAGAGAGAGAGCTCCATCAAAAACCTGGGGGCTGCTCTGTGGTGTTTCCGAGCCAGCGAGCAGATATCAAATAAAAAGAGATTGGCGATGGGAGGGACGCGCCCCCGTCACTCAGAGATCGAGGTCATCGGTGAATAATAATAAGAAGGCGAGGAAAGGCGGGCGGGGAGAGGACGAAAACCGACAACAACAAAGCGCGGTTAGGGGAGAAAACCCCGGGCTAATCTCTATTCAGACGCTTGCGTGCGGCCGTGACTTTGGCGACAAGTGGAATGACTTCAGGGAGGAGGAGGCAGGACGGAACAAAGGCAGCGAACCATGGGGCGGAGCTACGGGGGCGGAGCTACGGGGGGGAGCCACAGTGGGCGGAGCCAAGGGCCTGAGCCAGGGGGCGGAGCTACGGGGCGGAGCCACAGGGGGCGGAGCTACGGGGAAGCGTCAGGGGGCGGAGCTACGGGGCGGAGCCACAGGGGGAGGAGCTACGGGGCGGAGCCAGTGGCGGAGCTACGGGCCTGAGCCAGGGGGCGGAGCCAGGGCCTGAGCCAGGGGGCGGAGCTACGGGCCTTTAAGGACGAACTTTCCGAGGATAGGCCCTTGGCTCCACCCGGCTGGCAGCACCCCTTGTCACGGCGCCCGTCCCAGAGTCCGAAGGCCCGGGGGGGGCGGGTTGAGTTTCATGTAGACGTGATTGGTTGCGTTATATCGAGCGCCATTCGAGACGACTTGACATCTTGGCAAATGTTTTATGAGTGAAATCAGATTTGCCTCTACCTCAAATCTGGTGCAATCATGTGAAACCGGTTCGAAATCTGAATTCAACCCGTCACTGGACGTGTCTCCAGAATCAGGAATGCGTGTCCTGTGATTCCCTGGCGATCTTTCAGGCCGAAGTGCTGAGGTGTGTGTGAGATACCCCATGGTGATGTGCACGTGCACCCCATGGTGATGTGCACGTGCACCCCATGGTGATGATGTGCACGTGCACTGCGTTGAAGAAGAGGTCTGAGCCGGATCACTGGCTCAGACCAGGCTGGGGGGCGTTGGATGACAAACTGGCTAATGCAGTTTTCAGTCTTCATCGTTGGGGTTTCTTAACACTGTTGCTTCTGTTCGTCATCACCATGTCACCTACGTTCTGTTACTCAAGTCAATTGTGTTATGGGTTCTCTTTATGTCTCAGTCATGACGTCTTCAGCCCGTCATGGGCCAACGCCACCAACATTATAATCAGGAGTTTTATATTATTCTGTAAGCAGTATTTTTTTCCCACGGTATTTCTCCAATGACATCGATGACGATGTCCCAGCCGAGCGAGGGGCAGTAGGGGACATGTGAAGACAGGTTGGTTTCTTGTGCATGGCTGATTGACACGGTGCTGGTTCACCCAGCGCTGGAGGCATTCAGGGCCGACGCTGACGTCAGAACACGGCGAAACACAGAAAGCTGTCAGTCAAAGAGAGTCCCCAGAGTAAGGTGACAAGACGTGACCAAGTAGGAAAACAAACCCCGACATCCTGCGTAGCTTCCATCTCCACACCCCAACGCCAGCCCCTCGCTCTGCTCCACCTCCTCTCCACCTCCTCTCCACCCTCTTGGCTCTGCCCCCTACAGCCTTCTAGGCTCTGTTTGACTCTTCCAACCTCCTCACTGGAGCAGATGTTGACAACTGATTGCCCCAGAGCCCCCCCCCCCCCCCCCCCAGGGCACTGCTGACCTGAGGGGAGGGTTCAGAGAGAAGGCTGAGGAGACCCCCGCCGTGTTGTGTGGAGGTTGTTAGGTTGCTAAGTTGTTAGGTTGTTCTTGGTGTGTGTGTGTGAGTGATTGGGGGGGGGGGGGGGCTTAGGACACATGAGGATGAGCCTGGAAACAAGGTGCAGGGAAGCCTGGCTGACAGCAAGGATCTCCAACATTTACCACCGTGTGCTCAGTACTTCACTGTATTCACGAACACGCACATACACACCAACACACAACTCGTATGTATGCACACACACACACCACACACACACACACACACACACACACACACACACACACACACACACACACACACACACACACACACACACACACACACACCACACACACACACACGCACACACACTAGCAAAGGCATAGCATATGGTAAGCCAAATTGTGCCGGGGAATATCTTGGTTCACGAACAGATGGACAGGGCAATAACTTAAGGACATTTAGATGCGTGTCTAAATATAACCAACGAAAACGCGCACATTTATATTTACATTAAACAAACACGTACACAAATACACAAAAACGAACAGACACAAAGACACACACACACAAAAGCACACACAAACATTCCTACTCCTGCATATTGTAATTGTATTCCGAACCGTAAATGACCAGGATGCAGCGGTCCATGAGTTCTTCGGCCAGCGTTGTGTGGGGGGGTCATTTCAGACGCCAGCTAGCTTCAACTAAAGTCAGCGCGCGTGGATCAGGGCCGTCAGGACTCGTGGGGGGCTTTTCTTTCTGCTCTCCTGTGACGGGCAACAGGCCGGTCCGTCTCCGTGGTGACAGACGGTCGGACGTGGCGCCGGAGCGCGCCGCGACGAGCCGACGGGGGACGAGACGGAGACAGCCAAGACGACCTTGCTAGCAATTAGAAACGTCTCCCGGTCTTAAACCGTGGCACGTCGTCTCCTGTCGCTAGTGCTTAGCCGTTCCCACACCCTCTTTATTTATTTTTTGGCAGCATGAGGTCCTTTTCCTGACATGTATTGTAGGAAATAAATTCAATTATTTTTGACAGAACGCAATATAAAAGATATGTAATCGCAGGTGCAGACTGAAACCAATAGGTGTCTGACGTGTGTGTGTGTGTGTGTGTGTGTGTGTGTGTGTGTGTGTGTGTGTGTGTGTGTGTGTGTGTGTGTGTGTGTGTGTGTGTGTGTGTGTGTGTGTGTGTGTGTGTGTGTGTGTGTGTCTCAGAGAGATAGAGATAGACTTGGTGTCTGTGTTTGGGTAACTGTGTGTGTGTGTGTCTGAGGTTATTGTTTGAGAGACTATGAGCTGTGAGGTGACATGAGTGTGTGTGTTTGTGTCACATGAGTCTATGTGTTTGTGTGAGAGGGAGGGATTTGGTGTTTGTCCTTGGATAACTCTGTGTGTGTGTGTGTGTGTCTCGGGGTGTGTGTGGGTGTGTGTGTGTGTTAGAGAGATGAGAGATGGATACTTGGTGTCTGTGCTTGGGTCACTCTGTGTGTGTGTGTGTGTGTGTAGCCGAGCGTTTAGCTGGAGTCCCTCCTGATGACACGTGTCCATGAGGCGTTCGACGCTCTGCACGCCACTCCCTCCATACACACAATTATTGTCTTCTCCAGGCGTGAAAGCACCCGTCAAAAATAATCTGCTCTTTTCAAGTTGTTGTAAAGAAAAACTTTTAAGTTGTTTTTATTGGCCAGTCCGGCCGGCCGCACACTCAGCCGGGTGTGGGACGGAACGACGGTGGCAGCTTGAGCTGTCCGGTATTATCTCCGTCGTTATCATGTCTGCGTTATCTCCTCCCCTGCCGGATACAAAAAGCTTTTCTTCAGTTCTCGAACACAATTCGCAACCTTTTGGCCGTGTGTGTGTGTGTGTGTGTGTGTGTGTGTGTGTGTGTGTGTGTGTGTGTGTGTGTGTGTGTGTGTGTGTGTGTGTGTGTGTGTGTGTGTGTGTGTGTGTGTGTGTGTGTGTGTGTGTGTGTGTGGTTAGATGACACCCTGATTATGACCAATCCAACCGAAGGTCTTCGTATTGATTATTTTTATCGGACTGAATCGACGTTTGAACCTGTTCAGAAACGAGCGTCAGTTGGTAGTTTTAATCATCGGTTGCTGTAGCTTTGACTTGGTACACGATGAGCTCCCTGTTAAGTGTGTTCAGTGTGTTCAGCCTCTATATTAAATTATTTTTTAAAAGGGAAGCTCACAGCCAATCAAATCTTTAATAATTATACCATTTTAATAAAAGATTGAATAAAATGTAATTGTATCGATTTGTTTCATTATAATTAAATTGTAAATGAGATAATGATACGATTCTGGATTCAAATCAATTATTCAGCATTAACTCCGTGTTATAACGCCTTTGCTCCAAACGTATTGAGATACGTCTGAGGGAATAACAGGGCTTTGATTTAATGAACCAATCAACGCTCTCTGGCAGAACTACACCAGGCCGTAGACAATGCCCTAAATCCATCCATCCATCCCGTAATACAATCATTATCCAATGCATGTTTCACTCTCTTCAAAAATGTGACTGTGACTGTGTTAAAACAACGCAATATTACATTATTTTCAATAATCTGCAGAAAAATTGCTTCGTAGCACTACACAGATGACGAGCCCTCAGACCACGTGCTGCAGGATGCATGTTTCCCTCCGTCCGTCAATACTCGCTCCTGGTCCCCTCCGTCCGTCAATACTCGCTCCTGGTACCCTCCGTCCGTCAATACTCGCTCCTGGTCCCCTCCGTCCGTCAATACTCGCTCCTGGTCCCCTCCGTACGTCAATACTCGCTCCTGGTCCCCTCCGTACGTCAATACTCGCTCCTGGTCCCCTCCGTCCGTCAATACTCGCTCCTGGTCCCCTCCGTACGTCAATACTCGCTCCTGGTCCCCTCCGTCCGTCAATACTCGCTCCTGGTCCCCTCCGTACGTCAATACTCGCTCCTGGTCCCCTCCGTCCGTCAATACTCGCTCCTGGTCCCCTCCGTCCGTCAATACTCGCTCCTGGTCTATTTGTTACCAGCTACACAAATCCATTCATGTGTTTTGAACTTTATTTTACTTGGGTTATTTCCATCTTATTTGTGTTTTTCTAAGTGGTGTTTCCAAATCCTTTGGAAAGGGAGGGGTGCTGACCCCCCCATCCATGAAGCACTTGGTTTAATCCGCTGATGTCTGCAGCCCCACTTGTGGGCCGATCCGTGAGCAAAAGGCCCCTACCCCCCCCTCTACCTCCCCTCGCCGGGTGAAGCAGTGTGTGTGTCTGTGTGTGTGTGTGTGCGTGTGTCTCTGTGTGTCTGTGTGTGTGTGTCTGTGTGTCCCGTGGCTCCTCTCTGGATTGATATTCAGACAGCGTTGGCTGTGTCTGGATTGACGGATGTGTCTGTGGCTTCTCAGATGTCATGGGACCCGGGCCGCTGTGTGCGACCGCCGCCCCCCACCACAGGCCCCCCCTCCTCCCCGTTCCTTTGTGGTTTATGACCCACACTCCCCTGGGGGGGTCCCTCCTTGTTGCAGGTGAAAGCTGTCATTATGCAATTGGGTCGCAATCAACAACGATTGTCCCCGTGATGAAGTGGAGCGCTGTTGGGGTGTAACGCTAACCGAGGGTTTCTCCGATTGATTTGGATGGATTCCTTTATTGACGCCGCCTATGTGCCGCGAGAGGCCCTTCAGAGAACAGCCGTGCTCTGCTCAGCGTTCTGCGTGTCTCAGCCATGCAACCGCTGCCGTGCGCGCACACGAGCACCCGCGCGGTAGCGCTCATGGTCAAGTGCAGAAGGACAGTCTCTGCCCGGCACACAACCCCACCCATGACCACATGCAGGGACGGCGTCCCAAAGAGCTGCCGTTATGAGCGGGGTGCAGCCGCGGCGGAGCTTGGAGGTCACACGCGACTCGTATCAGATTCGTATTACCCTTGTGCATCGAGGTGACCTCCCATTCCACTCCAGTGCCTTCCTGGCTGCAGGTTAATCATTTGTCAGCTAACGGCGTGACATAAACTCTACGGCTGTGGGAGTGCGCCCGCAGGGGAGACGGCATATGGCTCCGTCTATTAATATGCTCGGATCCGTTACGTTTATGCCTCATAATAAATATGGGCTGACACATTGTTGGTTATCATGAATATATAAGTGAGCACCCATTTGAAAAAGCGCAATTAAATATTAAGTGTCTTGATTGTTTGGCGCGAACATCTAAAGCTCCCATTGTGTGAGTGCTGCATCGTCTCCTAACGTATGGACGGTGTGAGAGCCGACGTAGACCATAATGTAACCAGAGTGTAGACCCAGCCTACACTCTGGTTACAGCACACATGCTCAGCCCCGCCCGGCAGATGGAGGCAGGAAGTCGGGCTTGAGACGCAGGCAGGGTCCCCCCGCCTCACCCCCCCCCCCCCACCCCCCTGCACCCCAACCCCCTAACCCCCCCCCAACCCCCCCCTCGAGCCCTGACAGATGTGATTCCCCCCCGCCTGCTCAGGGCCCAGCATTAATTTCCCCTCCCCGCTCTAACTCAGTTTAGCCCAATTAACACAGGGGCTCTTTGAGTAGCAGTGCAGGGACATGTGTCAAGGGCCGCGCTCGGCCGCGGCCAAGTATACTGAGGAGATCCAAAATGGAGGCGCAGCCGTGAATACCAATGGAGTCGCTTCCCCCGAGCAGCGGGAGAGGGAGACAACACTCTCCCTCCGTCTCTCTGTCTCTGTCTCTCTCTCTCCCTCCGTCTCTCTGTCTCTCTCTCTCTCTCTCTCTCTGTCTCTCTCTCTCTCTCTCTCTCTGTCTCTCTCTCTCTGTCTCTGTCTCTCTGTCTCTCTGTCTCTCTGTCTCTGTCTCCCTCTCTCTGTCTCTGTCTCTCTCTCTCTGTCTCTCTCCCTCTCTGTCTCTGTCTCTCTCTGTCTCTCTGTCTCTGTCTCTGTCTCTCTCTCTCTGTCTCTCCCTCTCTTTCTCTCTCCCTCTCTGTCTCTCTCCCTCTCTGTCTCTGTCTCTCTCTGTCTCTCTGTCTCTGTCTCTGTCTCTCTGTCTCTGTCTCTGTCTCTCTCTCTCTGTCTCTCCCTCTCTTTCTCTCTCCCTCTCTGTCTCTCTCCCTCTCTGTCTCTCTCTCCCTCCCTCCCTCCCTCCCTCCCTCCCCCCCTCTCTCTCTCTGTGTCACTCTCTCTCTCTCTCTCTGTCTCTCCCTCTGTCTCTGTCTCTCTCTCTCTCTTTCTGTCTCCTGTTTCTGTCTGTCTCTCTCTCCCTCCCTCCTTCTCTGTCTCTCTCTCTCTCCTCTCTCTCTCCCTGTCTCTGTCTCTGTCTCTCTCTCTGGCTCTCTGGCTGTCTCTCTCCCTCTCTCTTTCTGTCTCCTGTTTCTTCAGTCTCGCCCTTTCTCTGGCTGTCTTTTTGTCACGTCTCTCTCTCTCTCTCTCTCTCTCTCTCTCTCTCTTCTGTCTCTCTGTCTCTCTTCTCTCTCTCTCTCTCTCTCTCTTCTCTCTCTCTCTCTCTCTCTCTCTCTCTCTCTCTCTCTCTCTCTCTCTCTCTCTCTCTCTCTCCAGCCACTCGCTCGATCTCTTTCTAGGTCTACTTCATTGTCTCTCTTTCACTTACGTCACGCACTCTCTCACCCACAAACCCACACACACACACACAACCAACATACACACACATACCCCCACACACACAAACCCACATATCCACACACACACATACCCACACGCACAAACCCACATACCCACACACACACATACCCACATACCCACACACACACATACCCACATACCCCCACACACACATACACAGACACATACCCACACACACACTTGAGTCCCTGTTCTGGCTCCATCTCCCCGCTCTCTCTATATCCCTCCATCTTTCTATTATTTTTCTCTCCATCTCCCCTACCCCGCGCTCCAAACCTCTGCTGCACCCACCCTGCACCCACCATGCTGCTATCCCTACTTTATAAGAATCCATTTGACCAAAGGACAGACATGGCAGGTAGAGACAAGAGTGACGCATAATTAGAGCAGTGCTCCGAGAGGACGATGGAGACAGTGAGATTGAATTGATAGGGTAAATAAAAGGAAAATCGGCCCAAACTACAACTCCCGTCAAGAGTCCATCGACTGTTGTCTGTTGGGGCTTTGTAAACGCATTGCTGCAGTCGGCACACGGTGAGACCCCCCTAGAAGAGGGTCCTCAGCTCCCCTCTGATCCTCCACCCTAGTGGTCGCCTCATGGTCAAGGTAAAGGCTTGTGATTAGTGGGTGGGGGCGGGGCCCGGCAGTGGGGGGGTTCCTCTCGTTAAGCTAGGAGCTGCTCTTCAATGAGCGGGGGAACCAGCTCTGTTCTGAACGCTTCAGCTGCCTTCATCACGCTCCTCCTCCTCACTGCTCCTCTTCGTCTCTCCTCCTCCTCCTCCTCCTCCTCCTCCTCCTCCTCCTCCTCCTCCTCCTCCTCCTCCTCCTCCTCCTCACTGCTCCTCTTCGTCTCTCCTCCTCCTGCTCTTCCTCTCCTCTTCCTCTCCTCCTCCTCCTCCTCCTCACTGCTCCTCTTCGTCTCTCCTCCTCCTCCTCTTCCTCTCCTCCTCTTCCTCTCCCTCCTCCTCCTCTCTCCTCCTCCTCCTCCTCATTATAGTCTATGCGTACCTTCATTTACATACTGAACGTACCTTTTGTGCTTTAATATTGTTTGACATACATTTGTTCGATTCATTTATTCATATGCCGCCCGGTGATTGCCACGGTAACGATTTTCCCAGGGGTCGATACGAACTCCTCTAAAGTTGTTCCAACTCCATTTGCAACTCTTCCCCCTGATTTTCTGGCGTGTTGACGTTCTGCAAGGTCGACGTAGCGTGTCAGGAACTGGGAGGGGGGAGGTGGACGGGGGGGTGTCAACGTGGGCTCAATGACAGACGAGCTCCCTGTGATACGCGGCGTACATGAAGGTTGATCCGTGTCCGTGATAACCATGGCGACGGGGGGACGGCGGGCGAGAGGCGCTGATGTTGAGGGATGTTGGCGCAGTGTCTCTCCAATCAGGGGAAACAAGCAGCAGGGTGGAGCTGGTGGTGGTGTTCACTGACGGAGGTGGTGGTGGTGGTGTTCACTGACGGAGGTGGTGGTGTTCACTGATGGAGGTGGTGGTGGTGGTGTTCACTGATGGAGGTGGTGGTGTTCACTGACGGAGGTGGTGGTGTTCACTGATGGAGGTGGTGGTGGTGTTCACTGATGGAGGTGGTGGTGTTCACTGACGGAGGTGGTGGTGTTCACTGACGGAGGTGGTGGTGGTCACTGATGGAGGTGGTGGTGGTGGTGTTCACTAATGGAGGTGTTGGTGTTCACTGATGGAGGTGGTGGTGTTCACTGACGGAGGTGGTGGTGTTCACTGACGGAGGTGGTGGTGGTCACTGATGGAGGTGGTGGTGGTGGTGGTCACTGATGGAGGTGGTGGTGGTGGTGTTCACTGATGGAGGTGGTGGTGGTGTTCACTGATGGAGGTGGTGTTCACTGATGGAGGCTCTGTTGGACACAGTGAACAGCGTTATCGTTTTATTCATATATTATATTCGTTGATTAATCATTAAATGTCATGTTATGGTGAACTTTCATCACAAGTTACCAGAGCGATGGCTTCAATTTGTTCGCCTTGTTTGAGGGGCAGCCAAAGAAAACGAAATAATTCATTTTGTAAGGATCGGAAAACAAAAGAAAAACCCAAAGTGTTTGCTTTAATGATGCAATGAACAGTTAAAGGTTTGGCGTATATATTTGATTAATGTCGTCTAATGGATCGTTTTCTCCTGTTAATCAATTCACTGATTGATTGTAGGTTAAGCACGAGCAAACGAGACGCGTCATCAAGTGGTGGGCGCCCCTGCACCTCGTTTATACAGCGGGGGGTACAGACAGACCCCCTGGAATAATAACTGTTTCTCTGAACGCTACGACCGAGTGAAAGACAAACGGGGGGAATGCATGGATTGGATATCATTGCAATCCCAGCCCCAGGTAACGCTTTCTCTGTTATACAATTTCATCACGGTCGCCGCTCGCAGAGATTTTCATATTGATAAATGAGCAACACGGCCTCTGGTTGGAAAACGAGATGCTGCCGTATACCACCGCCAAACACTGGAGGCCTAACGGGGTAGCATAGAGCAGGGTGTGTGTGTGTGTGTGTGTGTGTGTGTGTGTGTGTGTGTGTGTGTGTGTGTGTGTGTGTGTGTGTGTGTGTGTGTGTGTGTGTGTGTGTGTGTGTGTGTGTGTGTGTGTGTGTGTGTGTGCGTCCAAAAGGACACGTAATCAAAACAAGCGTAATTACAAATCAAACTCAATCAAACAAGGAAACTATTTCCAGCCCTGCCGTCCAATCTCAGCCCAACTTTTTTTATTTGCGTCAGAGAGCTCCGTTACGTGAGCACTGTGTCCCTCCATCCAGGCACGGGTGTGGGCCCTTAAAACACCATCCCGGGGGCCGGGGGGTGTGGGGGTGTGGGGGCCGGGGGGTGTGGGGGTGTGGGGGGGGCGAGGCGGGGGGGGTGTGGGGTGTGGGGGGTGTGGGGGGCGCCCCAGGACCCAGGAGGGGCTGTGAAGGTCGGGTGGGCGGCCAGCCGGAGGACGTGGTGTTCTGGGGAGAACACAGAGAGGGAACGCTAATCCTCTTTAATTTGTTTCCAGATCGGCTCTGGAACAGCAGCTCAGAGTAGGGATCTTCACCCACCACCCCCAACCCCCACCCCCACCCTGAGTAGAGGTCAGGGGGGGGGGCAGGACAGCTGGCCCTCTTCTGGAGCGCTGCTTTTTTTATTTCATTACATTTACCGGTTTATTCATTAATTCATCTCAATGAAGTTCCGACACATGCCTAGCCTCCTCCTAAACCACGACCCACCACCACACGTTCCGTGTGTTGGAACCACCAGCCCCCCCCGAGGGGGGGCTGGTGGTGGGTGGTGGGTGGTGTTCACTGACGGAGGTGGTGTTCAGCGTGGTGGTTCGTTTGTTTTCAGCTCGGAGGGCGTGCGTCTGTTTTTTGTTATCTCCCTTCCTCTTACTTTTTAATTTATTTCTCATACTGTGAGCTCCCCCCAGAGCACCCCCCCCCCCCCCCCCCCCCCCCCAAACAAAGCTTGTAATCAGGTTAGGTTAGGGTGGGGGTGTGGGCGGAGGAGGAGGCGGAGGAGGCGGGCGTGCTCCTCTGTTCCACCCCCCCCTTGCGTAGCGACGGTTGAGGTTGGGGTGCGGCAGCATCTTTAGGGGAGACCACCCCCCGCCGTGTGTGTCTTGATGGGGGTCATTTGTATCAATGAGCCGCTGAGCGCGACTCCGCCCCTCTAAGACGGCGCTGTGTCTCACGCCGCTCCTCTCCCGGCCGCCGGCGCCGGCGGCCATTCATCACCGCGGCCCGCGGCTCCGGGAGTGAAGGTATAATGCTGTGCTCAAGTGGCGGTGCCTGTGCGTGTGTGTGTGTGTGTGTGTGTGTGTTGGGGGGCTGGGGAGGGGCTGGGGTGTATAGCTGTTGAAGTGTGAGTGAATGTGTGTTGGGTGGGGAGATGAGGTGGATGCGGAGGGTGGGGTTGTGTTCCTGCCGGGTCCCGTGACGGTGTGGTGGTGCTCCCTGATTACAGCTTCAGGTGGATATCAGGAGGGCAGAGAGTGACGCCGGGGGGGGGGGGGGGGGGGGGGGGGGCGTCTCTCACCAACACCTCAACGCTCCTCTCACACCTCCTTCGCTCGTCATTAGGAGCACGTTAGCACGTTCTCACAGCCGGGCTCCGGGACATACCGTCCCCTGACTTCACTCCCGGGTTGTGGTTCTCTGGCGCAGTGCGAGGTGGCCTATTGGGTATCAGCGGCAGAGAGATGGCTCTTGTTCCGGGGCCCACTTAACTCAAAGTGCTCTGCTTTTGTTCTTGGAGAATTTGTCTCTCTTTCGCCCTCGCTGCTTTCCTCCCTCTTCCCTGCTTTTTTTTTTTTTTCTCTTCCTCCTGCTAATTTAGTAAATTGATCCCTCCAGCCCCAAGCGGTGTCAGGGTTGTGTCGACGCAAACGGACGATTATGCGCTCCACTTCCTCATTGCATCTTGGACAAACGTATCTCTCTCCCCTCTCCTCTCCTCTCTCTCCCCTTCCCTCCTCTCTCTCCTCTCCCCCCTCCTCTCTCCTCCCCCTTCCCTCCTTTCTTCTCTCTCCCCTCTCCTCTCTCCTCTCCCCTCCTCCCTCCCCTCTCCTCTCTCTCCTCCTCCCTCCCCTCCCCTCTCTCCCCTCCTCCCTCCCTCACCTCTTCCCTCGTTCCTCTCCTCTCCCCTTCCCTTCTCTCTCCTCTCTCCCCTCCTCCCTCCCCTTCCCTTCTCTCTCCTCTCCTCCCCTCTTCCCTTCTCTCTCCCCTCTTCCCCTCCTCCTCCCTCCCCTTCCCTCTCTCTCCTCCCCTCCTCCCTCCCCTTCCCTTCTCTCTCCTCTCTCTCTCCTCCCTCCCCTCCCCTCTCCTCTCTCCCCTCCTCCCTCTCTCCTCTCTCCTCTCCTCTCTCCCCTTCCCTTCTCTCTCCTCTCCTCTCTCCCCTTCCCTTCTCTCTCCTCCTCTCCTCTCTCCCCTTCCCTTCTCTCTCCTCTCTCCTCTCCTCTTCTCTCTCTCCTTTCCTCTCTCTCCTTCCCTTCTCTCTCCTTCCCTCCCCTACCCTCTCCTCTCTCCTCTCTCCCCTCCCCTCTCTCCGTAATTCCACTTTAGCTGGGAGCTCTCTACTTGCTCCACAAAATGGCTGCCTTCCTGAGTGTGCACTGTAGCTTTGTCTAGACTTGCCGCAGTGTGCAGAAGTGCAGCAATGTTCCAAGTCAAATAAGAATGGAGATGTGTGTATACATCTTGGGGTGGCGGGGGGTGTGGGGGGCAGGAGGAGAGCTTCTGAAGGCCAGCTAGAGGTAATAGAAATGAATTATAGAGTAGGAGGACGGGCAGCGCAGCCTGCTCTGTTTGTCAGGCGAGCTCAATGGACTCAACACTTGATGTCTTCATCGAGGTCACTACCAATATGCCCGCGCTTCCTTTTAAGCACACACACGCTCGCGTACGGGCACACACGCTCACGTACGGGCACGCACGTGCACGTGAGGGGAAAACCCTGGGTGTGGTGTTAATGTGTCTTTATTTGACGATTGTACCCTGGGTATGGTGTTAATGTGTCTTTATTTGACGACGCTACCCTGGGTATTGTGTTAATGTGTCTTTATTTGTTGACGGTACCCTGGGTATTGTGTTAATGTGTCTTTATTTGTTGACGGTACCCTGGGTATTGTGTTAATGTGTCTTTATTTGTTGACGGTACCCTGGGTATTGTGTTAATGTGTCTTTATTTGTTGACGGTACCCTGGGTATTGTGTTAATGTGTCTTTATTTGATGACGGTGTGAGACGGTGAGACACAGCAGTGTGCGCCCCCCGCGGCCGGCGGCCAAGGGGACGAGGTGTGTAAACGTTATAGTAATCTCAGTCCCGGGAGGACGAGGGATGAGGGACCCCTGCTTGGCCGAGATGCCCTCCTTTACCTGCTGGGATTCCACTGTGATGAAGGCCCTCGGCTGTCTGCGGCCCCTCTGTGGAGCCCCCCGCCCGGGACATGCCCCCTCTGACATTCAGATCGTCCATTCCTCCTCTCTCGCTCTCGCTCTCGCTCTCTCTTCGCTATTGCTCACGACCTCTGGTGATTGGACGAGGGCCTCTTTAGATTGACTGCACATTTGGGTGATTGATACCCCACGGTTTGTCTCTGGGTTAGCCACTCTCCCCCCTCTCCCCCCACACCCCCACACCCTCCCCCTTTGTTAGCCAGAGCATCACACCTTGGCCATGAGTCTGCTTTGTGTTTATCTGCCTCTCTGGTTATCTGTTTACCTTATTAAAAACCAATTGGCTCTATCTGTTCCCGTGGCTCGGTGGCCATTTCATTTGATGCTCGCTGCCTTTTAGTTATTTGATGTGGACTTATCTTCCAGGCGTTCTACCTGGACTCAGCTAGACGTACTAACACATTGCCAGGTCGCCTTTTGGAGCTGATAAACGACTGCGCTCGTGAATGTGTATGAAGGGCCTCTGTATTGCGTATTCACATACGATGACGAACATGACATTTTTCGTTGCTACAAACATTGCTTTAACGGAATTATTATGCCATTATCGGGATGACAAATTTGGCCATTTTTGTCCATAAAAAGCTTTCCGGTGGCGAGGCAGAGTAAGTCCTTAATGTACTGTATGCAGCCCTCAGCAGAGCCTTTGAAGGTGAAATAAACAACCAGAATAAACACGTCCACAGAACACTCTCAAATGTTAGTTCCGGCACAGCTGCAAGTTTTTAATGATTTTGTAATTGTTTGTGTCAAAGTCAAACGCTGCAATTATCTGCTTAAGAGCAGCTGTTGGGGTCTTCAAAAATGCAATGAGAAGCCGGTGTTTTTTAGACTAATGGCCTAAATAAAAACTGGGATGCACGATTACATAATACATGTTTACACCAGCCATAACTTTGAGTGACTGAAACAATGATTATAAAATCATGAGTCATTTCCTAAAGATGTGGTTTCTGATCTGGTTCACTTTGTCTTGTGCCTCCTCTTCTCCTTCCAGCCCTGATATTAGCACCGCTGATCGTACGTGGGGGCTGATGCTGAGTTGCTCTTCCGTATTGTCAGTGTCTTGTGATTTTCCCAGGCTTTTGAAGGCAATCTGTTTCTCTTTTTCAAAATCTAAATAACAGTTGTGTAGCGAGGAGTAAAGGCCTGTTTCTCCCTGGTGGCGCTGGGGCTTTCGGCCAGGCCCTGTTGCATTTGTGGCCTGCAGCCAGGGCCCTGTTGCATTGTGGGCTTGCTGCGTCACATGCAGCGTGGCAGCACCTGGTGCATCCAAAGTCTTGTGCTTTTGTGCAAATTAAAATAATTTATCTTATCCCAAATGAAGGTGTGTGTGTGTGTGTGTGTGTGTGTGTGTGTGTGTGTGTGTGTGTGTGTTTTACTGCTGTGGGATAACAATATCCCTTGTGTCTCCATGTAGTGAGATTATCTGATGTATTATTTTAGTGCCAGTTCCCAATCCCACCTTCGTCTCCATTGTGCAGTTAGACGGCTGAAACACAAACCGGAACCTATTGTAAGTCTCACATTGGACATCGAGGCTATACCAGCAGGGGTATTAAAGTCGTTAAATCCACAACAGTTGTGTGCTATTAGGGTAGGATAATAATAAATCCAAATGAAGGCGGAAAGACCAGAGGACAGGTCTCCCTCATGTGGCTATAGCTTGTGATTGTGATGCTGCACAGCTCTCATAGATAAGGCCCCCCCCCCCCCCCCCCCAAAAGATTGGCTGTGAATCTGAATTAATTCCGCTGGCCCTCGGGGCCCCAGTCAGAAGACCTTCTGATGGACTTCCTCCTGATGGCTATCCTGTACAGCGGTCTCGGCTGTTCGCTGGCGGGATTATAATGGATAGTCTCTTTCTCTCCGTCGCTCTTTCTCTTACTTCTTCTCCCTCTTTTTCTCTCTCACTCTCGCTCTCCCTCTCTCTCTCACTCTCTCTCTCTCGCTCTCTCTCTCTCGCTCTCTCTCGCGCTTCTCTCTGCCTCTGTCTCTCTCTCGCTCTCTTTCTCTCTTGCTCTCTCGCTCTCTCTCTCTCTTTCTCTCTCCCTCTCTCTCGCTCTCTCTGTCTCTGTCTCTCTCTTTCTCTCTCGCTCTCTCTTTCTCTCTCGCGCTCTCTCTCTCTCGCCCTTCTCGCTCTCTCTCTCTCTCTCTCTCTCTCCCTCTCGCTCTCGCTCTCTCTCTCTCTCTCTCTCTCTCATTCTCTCATTCTCATTCTATCTCTTTCTCAGCAGAAGCATTTCATTAAACAGTAAATCACTCTGAGTGGAAAACACATCAGCTCCTGTTAACAAAGCAGACCTGAACCAGGCCCCAGATTGTGTTCTTGGCGGCATTCAATCACAGGCCGCCATCTCATACAGACCGACTCTCCACCCCACCCGCCGTGATCCTCCTCCTCCTGGAGGGGCCGCGTGCCTCCTGTTTGCATTTCAAGGGTACAGAAGAATCCCGTCGGATTGGGTGGAAACCCCACCCTCCGTAGCATCATGGCGTTGATTCATTAAACCCTGAACGGGGTTATATGAAACGTTCTAACCTCTGAACGGGTCATTGACGCCCGTTGCGATGGACACCTTGGCTGAATTAAGTCTTTGGACATTTATTAAGGTTCCTTTCCCAGAACGGTGATTGATCACCTACAACGGGGCAGCCCTTATTGCCAGTCCCTATGATGGTATACAGGAATCATTCTGTAAAAATCCTTTCTCCTACTTCATAACTTACACATCAGCGTCTTCACTTGCCGTCACACCCGGGACAGGGCGGCCACTGAACAAAGACTCATTATTCCAGAGCTCATCCGCAGTCGTCCTCTATCGCTCTAATTGCCGTTTAGTTGTACATTTTGCGAATGATTTCTGGAGAATATTCTCAGCCAGATATGTTTCATACTTTCAAACGGATACACTTAGCTCTCTCTGCCTCGGGCCTAGGTTTTATATTTTCGAAGGTACCCACACTGACGAAGAGAGGGGGCGACAGGGGAGATGTTCTCGGAAGATCACACATGCATTATATATCCGCCCAGTCCACAGCCGTCTCTGCCAATCCTTAAAAACCTCGATCCTTTAAGCTGATGTCGGTCACTGCGCTCGCGTTGTGCACCGTGTAATGCTGAGATTATCAGACGCTATCGACCGTCTGGAAATCCTCTCAAAATGACGCCATTCAAACCGTTCTCTTCTCAGGTTGTGGGGCAGATGTCTGGCAAAGACCAAGCAGATTATATAGGTTTTTTTTCTTCTTCGTCCAAAATGTTAGGTCCTTGTTGGATAAAGTGTGATCCAAATATCAGTCTCAATATTTTTATTTTTGGTTTTAATTTCCACTGTTAATAATTACTGTCCCTTCATTTCAAATTAAAATAATGGATACATTTAAAATGCTTGGTGATGATAGATTAATAATCATGATTGCTATAATGGTATCATAAGGATTATGATATTATTCCCGATAAGTATGGATAGCACAAACGTCATTATTGGTTGCATCAAAGGTTATAAAGTAAGTATTGAATGATTCAGCGATGGTGATTATGATGATCGCATGAAGATCACGCTCGGGTCCAACAATAATGACCTCAACGGCATTGATGACGCTCCAACGTCGTGGTGCGCTACTACAACATGAGAGTTAAGGAAAACGTGCTGGTAAGAACGACATGATGGCGATTAATGGGCGTAATAAAACTGATGATCACTCACATTAGCATCGCGATCTAAGATGCTAGCACTTTTAACGCCGCAAATCATTGTTGGCTACGAAGCGTGTCCGGAGAGAAGACTCTGGCCGCCATCTCCTCGCCATCTCCGCCGCGCCGCTCCGGTCCGCCGCTCCGGGTCCGCCGCTCCGGGAACCTAAACAAAGTTTAGCCCGCCACCATAAATCACAGCCGCCGCTGCCGCCCACGCCAGCACCGCTCCTTTGTTTCCCGGAGCGTCTTGGGGAAAACGGCCGTTATTAATGGCAGAAAGCACAGTCCGCGGCCCTCATTACACTGGTGGTTTCGACAACACCGCCGCCTGATGATGAAGACGAGCGCAGCCCGCCTCATCTGGCCTCCACCAGCCTTTCAACACGAGCGTTATAAGCGCAGCCCCACCACGCCCCACGACACACACACACTGGCGCGTGTTGTGCGCTGACGACGAGACATCGATAGTGGTCTCATGTGCGCTGAGCCGTTTCGTTTTCAAAGCGTTCCTAGATTAGAGAGTTGAGAGAATTAACAGCAAGTTACTCAAAGAGCTAATGGGATTTTGACGACGGCTCCGTCTGTGGACAGTGAAATATGCTCTGATCTCTCTGTATCCATGGCCACAGTTTTGTTATTTAGAAGCTACAAACAGCATTACAGATAGTATGTCCTTCATTCAGAGAGTGTTGAGGAGTTGCCGCGCGTTCGCTGGAAACGACCGCACTCGTCGAGTTGAAGTTATAATGAAAAATGAATGCCAAGAGGTCAGCTCTGATTCGCTGAAGGGATCGGTGTATGATGGACATCCGACCTCGCTTAAAATGCAGCGCTGATACGCTGAACAGGAAATCCATAATCAGGAAACGTCGAGCCGTGGAAAAGCCACGTCAGCCAGGATCAATCCTAGTTGAGTTTAACCTCACACACACTCAACACTCTTTCTCTGGCTCTCTCTCTCTAGTTCTCCTCTCTCTCTCTCTCTCCCTCAAACACTGACATACACCAATACACAATAAAATACATACACAGATTCATATCCACCATCTGGAACAGCAGCTGGACTGTACCTAAAGATGATATGAAGAAAGCCGCTCCTTGTTCCTCATGCTGCCCTGCACGTGTGTGGACTGTTTCATTGCATTAGCAAACAGTTTTGCTGGCTTGTGTATTTAAAAAGGCTGTAATAGTTGAACTTTCAATGTGAATTGGGCCATTAAAGCATTCTAATTATGAAAGTCTTTTGTTAAAGCGTTGCAATGATATTGAATTGTGTTGAACATGAGGAGCGTATGTTCTCTGGTACACAGTCTGCCAACTGCACTCAGATTGTATACAGGAATTACTTGGAATGTTCTGCGGAAACTGCTGAATACATGTAATTCACCCTTTTCTTTTTTCACGCTGATTCCCCACTGCTGGACAGCCAATGATGTCCACAAATTAATCCCTGCGACTAAAACCATAGATACCAACCACTCATCCGAACATTAAACAATACATATTGCCTTACCATAGATATCAATGTAATGTATGAAGAATGTTCATTGATCAATTTTATTGATTCATTGTACTTACATTCCACAAAACAGTTATAGAAGTTGATATTTTCTTTAATCCTGACGGCGCAAAACATTGACCAAACCATCACGGCTATTACATTTCATTTCATCATAATTCACAGTGTCAACACAAAATAATCTGCCCATTTGGGCCACATTCTCCGTTTTTCTCTAATAATATGCCCATCTTTCACCATCCTCTCAAACAGCGTTTGGATGAATTGCTTGCAGGGACATTTCCGACTTCCCCGATCCTAGCGGAATTCATTGAATTGAATTCAAATGAAAACGTCCGCGTTCACCAGAAGGGATGTCCACCTTTTGGTGCAAAGCCTGTAGTGACCAACGCGTCTCCCTGGTTGCCTCCAGTGAGGGAGGGGAGGGGTAGACTGACGGGGTGGTAAGTAAATGGAGGATTCTTCTAAAGCTCGCAGGGCTTTGTATTAATGAACGCGCCCTCACCTCTAATTTATCCTCAACTTGGACTCCGGGAGCAAGGACCCTCTTTTATCTGCCGGTTAATGAATGATTTTTAACGAGCGTATCTTGCATGAGCTGACACACGTCTCGCGCCTGTGGTCAAAAGTCCTCCCCGTCCAACTCACTAAAAACACAGCTGCGAAATTGGACTTAAAACGATGAGGCGTTTTACACCATTCTGTATATAACTCAGATAATGTGCATCATTCTCTGTGTCTATGGATAAAGCCCCCCATGTACGTCGCTACACCACCAGTGGGTTGAAGGTTGAGTCTTATGTGCGCTACTCGGGCTGGAACCCAGCCACGGCGGGCGGTGAGGAGCTGTCACTCGCTGGGCCGCTGGCTGATTTCAACGCCATGGCAGGAAAGTCTCAACTGCTTAACATTCCATAATTGCCAATTTCACGTGGGTTTAATCATGGGCCGCGGCTCATCCCCCACGTGCCCCCTCATTTGCG
>OLKM01002696.1:28612-57762 GCA_900291075.1 Melanogrammus aeglefinus | reverse complement strand
CTGTCTCAATTCACAACACGCATGTCATCAACTAAGCCCCTAATCCAGGCATTCTGACCAGAAAAACTCATGCACTCCCACCCCACAATTATTCCAGATTAAAGCAAAGCAGGAATGACCAAAAGTCACTTTTGCTGTCAACAAAGAGGACTGACTCCCACCAATCCAAATTGCAGAGTCAAAACTGCCGACCACTTGAGTGCCAAAAAACACAAAAGACCTCGCCAAAGCACCAGCCAAGCTTAAGCAATAAATATTGCGTCTTATCTTTAATGTGCAGTTGGTGTAGCCAAAATAGGGTCGTAGCCTAAATGTTGAACTTAAAGGTTCAACAGTTTATCGTTCGGGATACTGTCTATGGTACTAGCAACCTGCTCTGTGCTTTTTACCTATGTATTCAGGCTTAAAATACTTGATTGTCTGATGCCTCATCGTCCCAGCCCCAATAGAGGTATTGGTATATAGTAATGGGCTCAATTGCCAAATCGAAAAAAAAAAAAGAACTTCAGCCAGTGTGTCTTTTTGAATGTATTTGTTATCATTCATACGTTGATTCGTCAAAGTCATTTCGTCGCTTAAATCCGAAATACACTGGGGTTGATAAAAGCTACCGATGTATAGAGTGATACAGATGACGTGAATACAGAGGCAAAAAAGAAACCTAATCCTGACAGCGTCAAATGCTGGAATGTGAGCATTCCACTGCTGCATTGAGAAGAAGCCGTTGACACGCAGCGAAGGTGTCATGCTTCGCCCCTTTAAAAAAAAAACAAACGGGCTATTTTCGATTAATGACTGCGACGATTCTATACATGATCCCGCCTTATTTACACGGCTACTTGCCAAAAAATGAAAAAATAACTTGGCTATGGAGGTCTTTTTACAATTTATTTGTTACCAGCTTCGTGATCAGCAGATGAAATCCGCATGAAAGACATTGACCGTCGCTTATCAACCGAAGACGCTGGCGTTGAAAAGTTTACCAGACTATTGGAGAGTAATTACCAAAGACATCGATTAGAGGCAAAAAAGTCCTTTTTTTTTCTTGACAGCGGTCAATTATACTTAGCGCCGGAAGTTGTGAAGTGAACGGAGACCGTTCCACGCATTGAGAAGACCCGGTAGTAAACCATAATATTTAATCATGTTTACTACAACCGACGGTTGTACTAATTTATTTCTAAACTAATTTTTATTATTCTTTAATTTTTTTTTTTTTTTTTTTTTTACGAATTGGTGGGGTACAAATTTATCTTCACCGAAAATCTGATGGGGACACGTCCCCAGCGTGTCCGTCCCCGACGTAATCGACGCCTGTGGTTACTGTCTAAAGTTGAAGATACCAGATACCCTGCCGTTCCTCCCATGTTAAAAAAATGGATTAATATTTTAATAAGTAGAATTATCTTAAAAAAGTATAAAATGCAATACCAAAGCTATTCTAAAAATTTGAATGGAGTCTCTAGGGTGAAAAATGTTGTTTTTTGGTATTGGAATACTCGCTCGGAAAAACAAGCCTGAAAAAATGGCCTTCGGCGCAAAAATAGGCTATTACGAACAGCATCTCATACATCTGTGACATGTATATAGAGTTTTAGACTAGGATAAGGTTATAGGCCGAATTCGCGTTAAAATTCAGCCTCTGCTGGCTATCGTCTCGTTGTCTCATTATACGCTTTTAATAGACCATTTCGTTGTTAGAGTCTGGTGGTTTCCTATATGTATAATATAATATATATATTGTAATTATTTATTATATATATAATAAATAATAGTTTATTTATTTCGTTGCTTCGAGGATGTCTGGTGGACTCTGAATTATATCTCGAGACCATCCTCGAAGCAACAAAATAAATAATATAAATATGATCTGCTTAAAAAATTTGGAAGGATCATCAGTGACAAAAGCATCGACCCTTGTTGATTTGGTTGTTCTTGACATATAGCCTACATAAATAGAGGCACTGTAATTCTGCGCACACCCCTTCTGAATCTCTCATACAAACTCTCATAGAAACTTTGAAATAAGTCTGTACATGGTTTTTTGATGCGCATTTCTGGAAGCAGCCCGCCTCCAGCTACCAAACGAGCGAGTCAGTTTCGGCGCCCCCTCCTACGTAGGAAGGGGTCAGATTTTGAATTTACCTCCCATTTCCCCACTCCCCTCCAAATCAGAGCATCGCTAACATTTTGTGGACCAGTGGAAGAGCAGCGTCCGCGGGGCGAACTCGCGCTAGCCCTGCAGCTAAGCTCCGGAGTACATTCCCTTTCTCTGGCGCCAAAAGCTCACCCCGCAGAGCTGCGCCGAATGAAAGTCGGAGGAGGAGACATTCGAGCAGAAAGGATTGTACTCCGGGGCTGAGTGGCCGGACTGCCGCCGAAGCTACTACTAGCCGGAGCTGCTGGTCGCCGAGTGTCGGTACACGGCTAGCCGGCCATGCTGCCCAATACATCGTTTGCGGCGGGGAGGCGGCATTGACCAGTCCAGCAGTGAGTCAATGCCCCGCCCATGACCACACGCGGTCACACGCCAAGCTCTGCCTAGAAAGTTCAGGGACAGTCGCGGATTTCTGGGAAACTCAAGTAGAAACAGCGCCTGTGGATGAGGATTTCCCCTACTACTACACCCTAGGAACATAAAAACGTGTCTTTGCCCAATGTCTTTTCTATGCAGCGACATATTGTGTGTTTTAGCTATTAATAAATAGTTTGTCATTGTTTATGTCATAACGGAATACCCGGAGAACAGCCAAATGCAGAGAAGTGAGTGATTATTTTATAGCTACAATTAATTTAATCATGTAGGCATCATCTCAGCAGACACTGTACAAACAATCAAAGAAAGCATTAATATAATTTTTCATAATTTTCCTATCTTCAAATGATGTAGAGTCGGCATCAGTCTAAAAACATATTTTATTAATAGCAAAAACACAATATGTCGCTGCAAAAGACATTGGCCAAAGACAGTTTTTATAGAGCGGTAGTAGTAGGGGAAATCCTCCATCCAGGCGCTGTTTTCTACTGCAGTTCCGAAATCCCGACTGTCCCTGAACTTCTAGGCAGAGCCTTGCGCTGTGACGCGGTTGTCCATATGGGCGGGGGCTTGACCTGCTGACGGTCAAGCCCCGCCTCCCGGCTGCAAACGATTGCATTGGCCTAGCAGGGGCCGCAGCCGTTAGTACTTGGCTCGTCCGCCTGGATCTGCCTCGTCCACGGCAGCTGCCACCTAGCTTCGCGCACAGTTCAGCTCCAGGAATACACTGTCCGCGTGTTACCATATAGTATCTGTCTGTACGTCCCTGCAAGACGGAGGCGTAACTTGCACTAGGCAGGCGTAACTTAGTCTTTTTCTAAATCAGCGCGTCCACGCGAGATCTTTCTCTTTTCGCGCTGATAACCAAAACAGCTTTGTTAATCACGGTTCACACGACTTTATTGATGGTCGGCGTCTTCCGATATTTCATGACGCGTAAGTAAATTTACCAGTCATTTAATTACCGGATCATTTATTACCCGCGCACACTATCGCTACATACAGATCACTTCCGCGATTTAGATAATTACTAGACACGCCTCCGACTACAAGTTACGCCTCCGACTACATGTTACGCCTCCTAGTTGCAAGTTCCGCCTCCTCGACACAAGTACGCCTCCTAGTGCCAATTACGCCTCCTGCCGACTACAATTTACGCCTCCTACTACAAGTTACGCCTCAGACAGACCCAACTCGGTGTTACCCGAATCTGTCGGACCCACCGAAAAGTGTGACCCCAGGCGGCCTGTTGCACACATTTCTGCAACGGTGCACGTGCTTGCTTTATACAAAAACAAAAATAAAACATTTACATCCGTGGGTCTTTCTATTTCGTGATACTAACATTAATTCTTAACAGCATCTTTACACAGTAGCCCATAATAGAAATGCTCAAGATAAATCAACATATATTTACACACTGACATCTGAATTAACACTAGTTTTTTAAGGTGGAAGGACCGTACTAACACGCCCTTATCCATTTTGGTCTTCTGTAAAATGCGTAATCAACACATCAAATGTATTTATAAGCACCTTAATAAAAAAGTTAAATGGCTGGGGGGAGTAGCACTTATGTTTTATGTATTTTATTCGTGCCTGATCTACTCGCTTCAAACTCGGTGCATATGTCAGAAATATGCAACAGCGCCCACCTGCGGGCCTCGCAATTTTTTCGGTGGGTCGCAGGCAGATTCCGCGTAACCACCTGGACTGCAGACGCGGACGCTTCGAGGCGAGCCGGCAACTCCGGCGCGAGGAGCTCGGAGCAGTCCGGCAGCTAGCTCCCCGGATTACAATCCTTTTCTTCTACATGTCGCGGTTCAGCGACTTCAGAAGTCAATGCCAAAAGTTCGTCCCCCCAATTCTTCTCAACCATGGCCGAGCGTATCCCCCACTGCGAGTCTTTACATGTGGAAGTACCAGAGACGTCAGACACAGTCTTTATTATCCATAATATCATCCGAGGTACACATAAGCTGTTTTCCGTTGATATTAGATAGATATTATATAAATACCCGTATTTAATATTATTATTATATGATATCAATATAATATAGAGCTCCTCAGGAGTCAGCCAAACGGCAACAATCCCTTCTCCCATGCTGTGGTTCAGTCTGACAACTGGGCAATGGGCAGCAGCATCATTTCTTCAACGCTACAGACACCAGAAAATGATGTTATGATATGTATAACTCTAGTTCTATGAATTGTAGCCGTAGCCGTCTAGGCCTTCACCTAGCTTGTCCCTTGCTGAGACGTGCCTCCTGTGCGCACTGAAAAAAAATTCAACTATGCACCAATCAACGTGGGCATTGCCACCATTTCCCACGGCACGTTGTATATGGCGGCGCCAAACCGCCGCTCATTTCCATGCTATATCTCCTCTCAGCATTTGGACGCGGGTACAGCAGTGTGGGAACTAGACGGCCTACGCCTACCAATCATAGAATAGCTAGATTAGATATCAATAACTATCGTTCTATCTTCATGTAGGCTACGCCGTCTGGCTAAGCGCGAAGCTGCGAGCGGAGCCCAATCAATGTACCTACCTGCCTGGACCCAGTCCAAAAAAAAAAACATTGGAGTCACCAGGCACTAAGACTCAAAGCAGCCTGAGGATGTGGCAAAACACAACAGAGCTTAATAAAAAACGATATTCCTCCTAGATCAAGCAAGCTGCGATGATCAAGAGAAAATGTGATCTGCAAAGATCCGCGCCTACCAACCCTTCCTTATTGGATTCGATGAAAATGTAAGGAAAAAACAGAGAATAAGAGGCCTATTCAGATCCTACCGGTAAATACGGGATACGGACCGTTCTTGTCCGGATCCGGAGGTATGAATCCGGCCTATACATTTACCATTGGGTCCGCTAAACCACCGGGGGCGGCGCCTACGTGATGTTCGACTTCCAATAAGGAGCTCCTCTCATCCGTTTCATATTTGAAAAACGGCGGGGAGTGCCCATACTGGCAGACAAAAACCATCTCGTTCAATCGGGCGAAGCCAATAGGAACCTCTCTTCTCCGCCTATTCATTTTGAAAAACGGCGGTCGAGAGAAATACTGGCAGTCAAGTCCAACTCGCCATCCGGCGAGACTAGCGAGACGAATTCAACGATCGATTGAAAGAACTGAAAGAACATAAGCCTTCAATCATAAGCGGTGGAAGAAACATGCACACTTACATAGCCCGCTAGAAGGGCACCGGATTATCCAACACGAGTTGCCGAGTGAAGCCCCTGGAGACATGTCTAACTGTAAAACAGGACAAAGGGCCCGGGTGAAGACCCAAGACGCAGCCGCGCAAATGTCTTCAACCGGAACGCCTCTGAGCAGAGCCCTGAAGCAGCCACGCCCCGTATGTGTAGAGATGAGCTTGTAACGCCCAAGTTGGTGCGGGGGGGGCGGGTGGATAAGGCGCTCAGTCCTGCCGAGCATAGGCCTAAGCAAACACCTTCACATTATCCAGCCGAAAAACCGCTGTTATAGAGAGAGCGCGCGCCCTGCTAGCGTCGCTATAACACACATATAACTTGTGTGAGCGAACCGCGGCGAGCGGTTCCAGCTATACATAGCAGCGCCCGCAACCTGGGGCACAGGGAAGCAACTTATGACTCCGCCCTCACTAGAATGAGGCAGGGGCTGAGAAAAGCCTTAAGCACAATATCCCTTGAACGCAGATTTAGGTCTGGCAGCGCGCAAAGGGGCTGACCTCGTTAAGCAACGAGCAGCTGGGCTGACCAGACGAGCGGTTAGCTCGACAGGCGTGCGAATTGCAGAAACCCAAGCCAATGAAGGAGCGCCGTCTAACAAGGACAGGACTTCCAAGGGCGGCTGAGACAGAGGCTCGAAAGTCCCTGGACAATCCTGCCGGCAACACTGGGAGGTCCCAGGTGGATGTAAGCACGCGCGAAATAGGCCCTACCCGTCTAGCCCCACGCCCAAGAACCTTCTTGACCAGTGGATGGCTGAGAGTATCGGTCCAAACATCACAGGCCCGCATGGCCAGCTGAAACTGCTGCCGCATAGACCTTGATAGTGGAAAAGCCAAAACCCTTCTCCAATAGTGCTGCGCCAGAAAAGCAAGGCACGCCTTCCCACCTCGCAATGGGATGCGAAACAGCATGTTCCTGTCACACCAATCAGAGAAATGCGCACCACTCGCCGCAATAAAAGGAAAGAAGTAGAAGCGCCCACGAGGCGCCCTGGATAGCTGTGAAACTCTTCAGTCAACCTCTTGCCCTGCAGCGATAACACTTACTCAGAGCCAGACCAACAGCCGCCCGATCTACATCGGGTGGGTGGCCTTGCACGTCCTCAATGGGCCTGGCGAAAGCGCATCCGTCTGCAATCGGTACGGCCACGCGCCTGTCGTGAAGAGCGTCGCCAGCTTGGAAACCACCAAGCTGAGCGGGTTCTCCGGAGCACTATAATCAGGAGACAATTTCTCCGTCTGACCCGTTTCCAGAAGAGGGAAGATCACAGCTGGAGTGAGAACGCATACAGAGAACCCGCGCGCCAAGGTCGTGTGCAGCCAACGCATCCACCCCAACGGGGAAGATTCCGAGGGTTGAGAGAGAAACACCACCTGCAGGGTGTGTTCTCCCTGCACGCGAACAGTTCCACCTGAGCCATCCCGAACCTCTGCCAGATCAGTCTGACAATGTCGGGATGTAACCGCCACTCGTCGCGGCGGGGACCACCGCAGGTCCGCCCCGAAGTTCTGGGCGCCCGCGATATGCAGGGCTCTTAGACTGAGGAGATACTGATGAGCCCAAAGCCAGAGCTCGACCACCTTTTGTGGAGAGCAGAGGAGCGCACTCCCCCCTGTTTGTTTATGTATGCGCCACTGACAGGACTGTCTCGTCCTGATCAGAACGTAGCGGCCACACATACCATTTGAAGAGAAAATGCAAGAGCACTTTCCTCACAGCGACGAGTTCCAGCACATTTATGTGGACTGTAGGGGGCGTGCGCCACTCGCCTCCTACTGAGTGAGAGAGGCACGTTCCTCTCCAACCCGTCAACGAGGCGTCCGTGAAGACCACAACGTAGGACGTCACTCCGCCCAGGGGAACACCCCTGAGAAGGGCGGGGGGGGGTTCCCCAATATTCCAGGTCTGGTGACACTGAATGGGGTAGGAGGAGCACCCGGAGCTTATGTCGCACGGGGTCCAACCGTTGGCGAGCAAACCACCGCTGGAATCTGCGCATAAGAGAGCAGACCCAGGGGGAAGCATGGAATGGTCGCATGCCATGCATCAGCCCTAACAAGCGCATGGTGGACAGCTGTGGTCACGTTTCTAAGAACGCGAAAGCGGAGTGTGCCAACCCGGATGGCGTCTCGCCGAGGAGGCGAGAGCATCGCTGTCATGGCGGCTGAGTCCAGGCAAAAGCCCCAAGGTAGGCTATCTGCCGGCCGGGGAGCGGAAAGCTCTTTTCCCAGTTGATGGCAAAACCCAGGAAAGAGAGATGGTTTATCACCGTCATGGTGTCCCTTCTCGCATCTTCCTCTGAGTCACTCACAATAAGTAGGTCGTCGAGGTAGAAGAGAGACCTCTTTTTTCTGACGCCTGAGCGTTCCCAACGCCGTCTCCACACCTTCGAAAAGGTGTGCGGGGCCAGGGAGTAGCCGAATGGCAGGCACTGGTACTCGTACGCCACCCCAATAAAGGCCAAACAGAGAAGCTTCCTGTGCGCCTGCTGGACAGGGACGTGGAAGTAAGCATCCTTGAGATACAGGGATGTGAACCAGTGGCCCTCTCTCACACATCGGAGCAGCGCTCTGATAGTGAGCATTCTCAATTTCCTCGCGGCAACAATTCTGTTGAACACGCGAAGATCAAGAATAGGTCTCTTCTCTCCTGACTTCTTGGAAACCAGGAAGTAGCGGGAGTAAAACCCTAGATGTAACTCGTGAGGGGGGGGGGGGGGGACAACGACAGTGATGGCCCCCATCTCCAAGAGACGGGCCACCTCTGCTGCCAGAGCCGTGCTTGCCGCTGGGTCCCGTAGCCTGGTCTCCACCAACCCCATAAAGGTTGGGGGACGGCGCTTCAACTAAATGGGATGACCCCATCTCAACGCGTTGTCCAACCACGATAGTAGAACGCACCGCTCTAGCCAACACGCATAGCGGCCGGAGAGAGGGCGACAGCTGAGGAACGCTGTCCTGGAATAACCCGTATTCCTCGGCCCCTATCGCCTCCACACATGTAGTGTGGACCAAGGGGGGCATCCCATGAAAGGGAGGAGGCTCAGCGAGCGTGGTAGACATTACGGAGCTAGTCGCTGTACAAACAGCGTGCTGTCTAGACGCCGCGCTCGTGTCTGCTGAATAGGCAATGAGCCGCTTAGCCGTAGCACTCGTGACCGCGCGCGGTGCCCACGTTGATTGGTGCATAGTTGAAATTTTTGTTGACATTTTTCAGTGCGCGCGAGTACGCGCACGGGACAAGCCCATAAGGCGTGGCCTAGACGGCGTAGCCTACATGAAATAGAACAGCGCATTCCGAAGGGACTGAAACAGAGAGGAAAAGCGGTAGACGATATTTTTTTTCCTAAAAGCTATTTCCAGCAAACGGTTTCAAAATCATGTTTTCTGGAACTCAAATACTATGTTTACTTGTTGGGAAAACACCATAATATGTCTCCTTTAAGCGCCCGTGGTCGACTCTGTCGTTGTAACGGGGCTCTGTGTGTCTGCCACGGAATATAAGTGTCATTAACTTGCATTGGAGCAAAATCCGTGGCCGCATCACGGAAACTGCAGTGATTCCATGATGCCACCAAGGATTTTGAGTTAAACGCCTGTGGTCATTTCACGGATTCCTGTGAGACCAGGTTGAATCCATTAGAGCCAAAAACCAATCAACTAATCTCAAACATGCTTTAAACATGTAGCTTTTTTAGTCAGATTACTAGGTTTTTGTTTTTTTAGGTACTGAAGGTGTGTGTTGAAAGGGAAACACTCCATTCCGTTCACATTTACCAAGAAGCAAGGCATATCCAGCAATTTAGACAGACACGCACACCCCCCCACCACTCTGTGGTGCTTGCATGCAAAGAGATCCTTGGATCTGAACTCCCTGTTCTCACCAGCTCAATGTCCTTGCTACAGCTCAGTAAGGTGCTGTAGTGGCTCTAAGCTGGTGTTGAGCAGATGCTGTTCTGCCATCTATTGCAATGGATATATCAATATGTGGCCTTTGTTGTTTTGAAGACTTGGAAACTATTTCAGAGATGTTATCCAGGCAACATGCAGACTTAAGATTCCTAAAAATTGCAGGTCTTGTGTGAAATCCATACACGTAAAGATGTTTTTTCTGAATTAAAAAAGATGGCCTTATTGAAGGTCTTGCCAGGAAAGAAATGTAAGGTTACATTTAGGACTTAGGAGCATGTTGTCAGGACAGGTAGTTGGAGTGGCTTAGCAGAAGACACAAGCAATTAAACTGTCGCTGAGCACAACCCCTGTTTATGATTGATGGAAAACCTGCCCATACATTTTGAGTTCTATGTCTGACGGGCACATAGACAGCATACTATCTACTACAATGGTTGCCATGGGCTTCTGTTGACACACTCCTTAATGCACAACTTGCTGGAATGTTGGTGAAACCGTCTCTTATAATGTGGTGTTAAAGGATTGCAGGGATTCAATGGGTTCTGAGGCTATTCATTAAACTTTCCTTGTCTAAATTGTCTATCTTGTTGGTCTAACTTCATAGCTGGGGCATCTGCTTCTTGCTACTTTATGGAATATGAAAGCCCAACCATTGCCTTAATCTTAAGTAGGAAAGACCTTGTGGCCCGAGCCGGAGTTCCTCTCAATTCCTTTCCAGCTCTCTCAGCTACCTTCCCTGCTCTAATGAGTGCAGTGGTAATGGCCTTTAGTAACGATACTGCCTAACTAGGTGCACACTTTAATGGCTTCCTGTTCTTTACTGCTGCAGGCTGGAGCGCCCCTTGGTAACAACTGGGCGGCTCTGAGCCCAGAGCTGCTATCTCTGGCTCTGAGGAACACAACCAAGTATGAGGACCCGCGCCTTATGTCGCTCACCAAAGAAGGTTAAAGCAAGGAATGATGTCCTTTATGTTGACAACATTCAGCTGCAGATGGTTTTAGAAACAGTGGACCACCATACGTTGTGTGCTATAATTTGCATGGTTGATTATAGAAAATAAATGGAGAGCTCCGGTTTGGGAATAGAGGGGTTCTTGTGTTTGGAAGTCTGCGCAAGCCTTCAGTGCAGGCAGAGAACCAGCCTACACCATGTGACGGTGATTTAGTTTGACAGTTTTATGGCAGTTGGCTGAATTTATGGATGTGTTTTCTGTGCTTTCCCCCCTCATCAGCCATCAGTTAACAACACATAAAATACATATAATTACATTTTGGTTTTCATTTTGAAGTTGCCTTTGTATAACATTTTCACCTATTTCCCTTTTCCTGTCTAAAGTGAGTTGTAGCTTCTACTCCTTACTTTGGCTGGTACTTGACAAGAGACCTGCCATATGCAACATGAACATGGCAAGAAAGGACTAGTTAGAAGTATCCCTTTCTGTCTTTAAGAAATAATTTAACAGCCATCGCGAGCCAGATCCCTAGCAGTCATTCATTAAACTACACCACGGCTAGTGTCACTTATGCAGAGCCTGAAACATTATTTTGGAACGTTCAGTATCCTGTACTGTTATGTTGCTTGCGTTAAACTGATGTACCTCATCCTATTTCAGGTCGGTTGGAGCACTGCACGGGACTACTACACCTTCTTGTGGTCCCCTCTCCTGGAGAACTATGTGGAAGGCACCACGGTCAACAGAGTGGTTGTCTTTCAGGGTAAGACCATAGCATAACGTCATTTTACTTTGCCACCTTTAGATTAGGGATGCACCGATATGAACATTTTTGCCGATACCGATATCCGATATTAATTTTGCTGTTATGGCCAATATCGATATGTTTTTTCAAAATAGTTTCTGAGATGTTCAAATTTTGTACAGACTGAGGGTCATGCAAACTGAATTCTTCAATGTCTTCCTTTATTTTCAGAACGTAATAAACTTCCAGATAACAAGGTTACAGGGCTACCATGAAACATAAGTTGCCTAACCAACCTTTACCAACCAACCTATACTCTAGGGTCTATAGCATATATACGCGTTGTCTGATTACAGTTTAATTCATTTTTCACAATTTACCAGCTCTCGTTTTGAAGAATAATCACACGCCATTCGTTTCAATGGGAATCGCAACGTCTATATTTCAACATAAAGGGTACATATTTATAATTTGAAATTCGTCCCAGCCTTCATACCACAGATACGCTGAGGTCTATAACATATAACCGCGTTGTCTGATTACAGTTTAATTCATTTTTCACAATTTACCAGCTCTTGTTTTGAAGAATAATCACCGCTCCATTCATTTCAATGGGAATCGCAACGGTCTATACATTCAAAATAAAGTGTACATATTTATAATTCGAAATTCATCCCAGCCTTTATACCACAGATACTCTAGGGTCTATAGCATATATATAAACCTGTTGTCTGATTACAGTTTAATATAACATCGCTAATTAACACCGCAACTGCAGACTAACCACATGGAGATAACCATGGCCACCGGTCAGACAAATTTTCTGTGCGCGCATCCGCCGTGTTGGTAAACAAATAATCCCCCTATACACATGGCCAAATCCCCCCTCCCCCTCCTTCTCCCTCTCCCGACACACAAACAGCAACTAGAGGATATACATCGGTTGTGGATATCTGCCCAATTTTATGATGCCGATATAAAAACGTATATCAGCCGAACATCGGCCGATACCGATATTAATGCCGATATATCATGCATTCCTACTTTAGATAACACACTCGCCAAGAGAGTGGTAGGTCTACACAAAGAACGTTGACACGTTTTTGGGATAGCAATGCTGAAAATGCCTTTTGTTTAAATTGTCTATTCACAAATAATTGTACAAATAAAAGTACATGCAAGTAGGGAAAAATATGCAGGATAAGTATTTCCAGGGAGAAGGGTAAAGAAGTGGACTAGATGCTTGGTTATTATTATTTGCAGGCTTTGGAGAGCAGTAGAGCAGCAGTAAACATCCATGTCAAGGCCTCCCCTAGCCTAGTTCAGGGCGATGTGTGGCTCTGTGACACTGCTGGTTTAACTGGAGTCCTTCCTGTCCAGGATACTATGTGCCAAACGACGACGGGGAGTTCTACCAGTTCTGCTATGTGACCCACAAAGGGGAGATCCGAGGGGCCAGCACGCCCTTCCTGTTCCGCGCCAACAGCCCCTCTGAGGATGAGCTCCTGACCGTGGAGGATGAATGCAACTCTGATATCCTGGTGGTCACCACCAAGGCGGGCTTCCTCGAGGTACCAGGCCAGATTACGACCCACATTCATGTTGGCAACAGAAACGGTTATGCCCTGGCACACAATGTGGATAATTGTTTATATCTACATATCAATTCAACAGGGTCCTAGGCTATTTGTAAAACACATGAAATTGCTAAGTGTTTTCAGCATGGGGGCCCGTAGCTTCAGGATGGTCTGGTACGACAGCCACAGGATTTTTGGAATAGATTATCAAAATGCCTGCCTGTGTTCCTACACAGCGCAAGATGGAAGAAGCCCAACGAGAGAAGGAAGAGCTGTCGGGAAACATGGAGGTTCTGCAGCAGGAGAAGGAACAGCTGGAGGAGGAGAAGGAGCGCTTACAGAAGCGCTGTGAGCAGGAGGAGGAGATGCACTCAAAGCTGATTAAAGAGCACCAAGTAAGCGCAACTGTCAAAGTCCATCTTAAACACACACACACCAGACCAATTCAATAGGTAGGATTCAGGAGGTTTTTTTTTACTTATTTTAAGCCATATGCATTTGATGTATGAAATTTTCTGTTGCATATATTTTATTTAAGGTTTGCAGCATACACATTTTACTGCATTTTTTTTTAGGTCAAACTTGGTTTGAAGATTTGGTTAATACAAATGAAAACTTCTGTCTGGAATTGTTTGAATTATCTTTTGTTTAAATGTTTAAGGTACATTAGGATTGTTTTAGTTGAAGCAGTCTAAAGGCTGAAGTCTCAGTAAAGTCTCAGCCATGTAGTCTCTCAGCGCCTCCTAGTGGAAGGTGGAGTAACGGCGTCTTTTAACTCCACAACACAGGGATTCAAAGTGTATTGAGAAGAAGAGTAAATCAAATACCGACAGCTGTAAATGTGGGTGATGAACGTAGATATGAATTGCTGTGTTTTTATTGCAAATCATCAAATGTAACTGCGAATGTAGTACTTTGGATATTTTATTCGTTGTGTATTTTCCATAATTCCGTTCTAAAAATATCTCATGATAAGAACTTTGATGGCTGTTCATTTTATGACTACTTTGATGTGTTTCCAATACTTAACATATTAACACACTAGCATAAGGATATCGTCCAGAACTGAAAGTTACATCATTGATGGCAACCTGCCTTTTTGAACTTGGCATAAGATGATGTAAACAAACTAGAAGGCTTTACAAACAGACACTGGTGGTGTGCAGAAGAATGAGAAGTGTGTGCTTTGTTGTCCAGGAGCTTCAGAACTCTTCCCAGGCCCTGCAGGAAGAGAGAGAGGAGGTGAAGAGAAGGCTGGAGGAGGCCACAGCCAGGGTCCTGCAGCTGGAGCAGGACCTGATTGGAGTCACCCAGAAGGGTCTGCAGAAGGAGACTGAGCTAGATGGGTAGGTTGTGTTGGGCATCAGATTGAGTTGGTTTAGTTGGTCTATGTTGTAGGGGTGTAACGGTACACAAAAGTCACACTTCGGTATGTACCTCGGTTTTTAAGTCACGGTACGGTACGGTTCATAGTTAAGGGGGAACATTAAAAAAAACTGCTTGTTTGTCAACAACGGAGAATGGCCGTACATCAGCAGCAATGAAAACACCAATAAACTTGGTTATGGCATTTGCATTTCTGAATTCCCAGACAGGGGTTGTTGAAATAGTGTCGTGAGCTGGGTTTGCACAGCTCGTTTTTTTTCCCACAGCAACAGCGATAGTAACACCTGGATGGTGCCTTTTCAAATGCGTGTGCTAGGTATGTACATTTCTGGCAAAAATACTATTCGATATTCGCTGAGAAGTATGTGAGTAATATTCGAAAATCGCTCAATCGAGAACCCCCCACACACGCACGCACCTCGGATACACGCACACATGACACAGGGAGAGGCTTTTATGATTTGTATGAAATCAATCAGTTTATTTCAACAACTGCGCCATCAACATTCAACATCAAAATTATTTCAACATGGGCTTAGGCAGATAGACAAGACCTACATGCGCTTAAAACGGATCGCTGTTTATTTATTTAATTATTTATGTTTTACTGAACACAACCTGCATGACGGTGAACAAGACACGTCAAAAATATATAACTTCACACAGTGTGTCTTTTTACAATTTATTTGTTACCAGCATTCGTAGTGTTGATCAGCAGTGAAATAGTCCGCCAAAGACGTTGACGCGCTTAGCAATTGAGGAGGACGCTATTCACCACCGGAAGTTGGGAAGGCCCATGCAAGTCAACGGAGCGTTCAACAGCATTGAGAAGAGCTGTGTAATAAATAACGATAGTCACATTCATTATTCGATTTTCTACGTGACTTCGACTATGCGACTATGCGACGATCGTTGCCCATCCCTAGCGTGTGCATGTTAAAGTGCAGTATACGTAGACACGGAGAGCCCTCTCCATAGCCGGATAGCATCCTATATTTTTTTAACTATCCGTCGACACCATGGACCTATTGGTCGACGCAACGGCGACGGCAAGGGCTGTGATTGGTCCTCTAACAAATTCATTTCCGGAATCACTTCTCCGGTTTGACTTTGCGCCTTAATTACTTTGTACATTGTTTACTTTGCACCTTAAGGACAAATAAAACACCAAATAAGATTTGAAAAGCTTTGGAAGTTTATTTACAACACTGCTTACATGGTTTGTAGTCAACATATAAGATGTTAACGCTATGAACGCCACATTTACGTACCGCGGTACACCTTTGTAACCGCTCCAAAGTGCCTGTACCGTGATGGTTCGGTACGAATACGTGTACCGTTACACCCCTAGTATGTTGTATTTGTAGGTATTGGATTACTGTTTCTATTGGATAGGAGTGCTTGTTATGAGGGATGGACTTTGTGTTAAGATGATATTGTTTTGTCCTAGCTTGAAAGATAAAATAAAGAAGCTGACAGTGGAGAAAGAGGCATTGGAGTCCCATCTGAAGAACGAGAAGGATGAAAAGGAACTCTACAAGGTACTGTGACATCAGGTGTAGAATAATGGATGCAAAATAGTTTAGCCTCTCTGTGTTTGTGTGTTCAGGTTTATACCTTACGCCACATGAATGATGGTAAACACAACTACTTGGTGCGTTTTTGTGCAAATTATACTCTGCATTCATTTTCATGTTGGCATTCAATTTCATTCACTTTCTTTTTCTTCCTTTGCTTCGCTGCCCTCAGTATTATACATTCCTTTGTTTATTTAGTCTAAACAGGGCATGTATTTGTCTGCCTTCTGGTTGATCTGTTGTTTTTGAGGGTTGGGGTTTGTTGTGGTGGGTCAAGGGACTGCCACAGAGAAGGAGCAGACACTCTACCTCATTTAACTTGTAACGCGTTCAGGCTATAGCGAGAAGAGTGACTTTATGGGCCTTCCTCAGTCTCTGTTTTGTAATTAAGGTCAACATCTATGTTAATGGTCTTGTGCTATTTGTTGCCGACTCGCTATGGGCAATGTATGAACTAAGGCAAAACGAGTAGCCCTAGGTTTTAAACTTGGCCTGTTTCTGTGCATGTTCACGTATGTGCATGCCGATGTCGAAAGATTCACTTAAAGAACCGCGAGCTGGAGAACACGAAGCAGAGTGCGGAGCTGCAGCTGCTGAAGTCGGTGGACGTGAACAAGGACAACAGCATCGCTCGCTTTAAAGAGGAGGTGGCACGCCTCCAAGCCTGCCTTGCCGAGCAGGAGAAGCAGCACCTCCAGCTCCTGTCCAAGGTCTCCCCTCCGGTACGACCATCAGCTTTTAGTTGGTCTCCATTCAAGCAGAAAGGGTTATGTAGATTGCTCTTTTACGTTGTTTCGTACATTATTTTTGATTATTAGTTTAACTGAGGTTCAATCTCCCGTTATTTATGTGGCACTAGTTGTTACTGTAATATAGATAGTTTTGAAACACGTAGCCCAAAGCAAGGTTTCCAAAATTGTTTGTCATGCTGTGATGGGAGTGTGTTGACCCAGGACCGAGCAAATACTGTGTTTGGTTAAATGAGCACAGCATTCTCCTCACCTTTTTTAAAAAAATGAAAAAAACATAGATAGATACTAAGATATTTTCCTAAATATAACCACATTAGTTGTGGCCATCGCCTATGGTGTGACCTCATGGTCCATCCTTAAAGTGTGTGTCCTCTCCCATGGGACTTCTAGGGGGACATGAAGGCCCTGAAGGAGCAGCTGAGGCAGAAGGACGAGCAGCTGCACGCCACACGGCAGCAGTCGTCTATGTTGGCAGCTGAGCTGCGGGATGCCTCCAGCGCCCGCGACCACAGCATGTCGGAGTTGTACCGCATGAAGCTTGAGGCGGACGCCCTGCGGCAGGCCAAGACCGACACCCTGGCCCAGTGCACGCGCCTGGAGCGCCTGGTGGAGCAGCTGAAGGCGGAGGCCAAGCAGGAGGCTGTGAGTGGCACCGGATCTTTGGGATTAGTTATAGTCAATGGATATCAAGAGCTTTAAACGTTTATACACTAGGGCTGGGCGATTAATCGAATTTCGATCTCGATTTCGATTTTAGGGTGAAACGTATGGAAATAAATCTGTGCCATCGGATTTTGAAAATAAAAAGCAATTAAACTCTAAGCACTGAATATTTATGCATAGAAATAATAATCTGTATTTTTTTGCCTCTGAATTTAACCCAATATAACATTCAGCTTTATTTTTCAATGTTCAAAAATTCATAATCAAATATTCAACATCCCCAAATTCAACATGCCAAATTCAGCGGCAATATTCAATTTCTGAAAATTCAGTATTGACATCCGGGGACCCAAGGAAGAGCAATCGATCCTAGATGCTAGATCGTGGTCAAGCAAGGAGAACGGGAATAAGGGCGTCACTCTCTGGTTCTGTCTTTCTTGATACAAACGTTAATTATGAGTGCTGCGTGCAGCGGTCAACTATTATTCTTATTAGGTTTTATTCAAAATTTCTAAATGTATTATTCTCTACAAACTTTGGGACCTATCTCCTTCCTCAATTTTTCATCTAGATACTCCATTCATATATATATAAAAATTCAGAATAGCTTGGAATCGCGTGCTTCTTTTCAGATTTTTTAAATATTTTATACTTTTTAAGATATTCTACTTTTAAAATATTATCTTTTTTTTAACATGGGAGTCAATGGGAGGACGGCGGAGCCGTAACTAAATCAATTTTCAACCGTTTATCTTCGTTCAAACCATTTAACAAATCTACACACTTGTGCCTTCCATAATATCGAAATGGAATTTCGGTATCATTTAAATTTTCTTCAGAGTCACAGTTTTAGTTTCATACCGCTTCGTTTTAAGCTGTTTTCAATGAAGACGTCTGCTCATTCTGATACACCTACTTCTTATGACATCGTAACTCAACCTTTTTCAACCGTTTACCATTGTTCAATACTATCCAAACGGAATTTGGACAGGCATGAAGTCGTTCACGCGCAGAAACATGTCCATGCTTATCGCATTGATCACTCGGATTTAGGGTATTCTTTTTGTAAAACCGGATGCACGTTAAGTGGCTGGAGCAAAACGGTTGATATGCCTCTGTGGTGGCATAACAAGAGCGCAGCGAACGCGCAGAGCCAAAATTATTCCGCACCGAGTGATTGATGATACAGATATGAGGATGACAATTTAAAAAGCAGGTTGCTGTTGGGGCTCGCCGTGCTTCCACTGGAACTATAGGCTGCTGCCGCTTCAGTGGCGCAATACTGTCGGCTCTGCGCTCTCGTTCCGCAGCGGGCTTCAGCATCACGTCACAGATCGCCCCAGCATCACACCAAATGTAGGCAAAGTGACCTCGGCGGATTGCCCCAAATTTGTGCCCTAATATATTGGCCTCCTTGACCCACTACAATTACACTTACGTTGCATGTAAATCCAGCCGTCACTGCAATCACACACACACTTCACGTACAGGCATTAGTTCATCGTTTACTTCATACTGCAGTAAAAAAAACAAAAAACGGTAAGCATTATAACAAAAATGATAAATAAAATATAAGACCCCCACCCTCACCTTGTTATTAAATATGCTTTATAGATGCATTTGATTTGATTAGCATTTTACAGACCGATACAATGGATTGGGCGTTTAGTAAGGTCCACCACCGTTGCTTCTCTCCCCATAAAATGTTAGTCAGTGTTTAATGACGTTGACTTACCTTTGAGCATTTCCTATTATAGGCTACTGTGTAAAATGCTGTTTAGAATTAAAGGTCTACGTGCAGGTTAACCGTAAGTTTTGATTTATGGCAATAAAGCACTCAAAATATCATTTATTAAATGTCTCAAATAGTGTTAAAGTCCAGTTTTTGGCGTTTTTGGCAGTAACGGGTGTTTTCTAACGCCATTCGGCGATGACGTCACGTTGGGGAGCCGTGGTGGAAGGTAGCCTCAGCCTACTCGAACTATAGGGTCTAGGTGGCAAGAACCACAAATAACATGTATGATGGCCCACAGCCGTAAAATTTCAAACCTGTCAGACGTGAGAGGGCGAATGAGGAATTGCCGAGAACTGATGGCGTGCACAATCCGTTTTATCATCAACATTCAGTCACTGCAAAAATGTATAGACTAGCTTCTTACCATAAGTTAGAATCTTCTTCAAAGTATGTGAATGATACAGTCTGGTTTAGCTTTCGCTTGCTATCCGTTTTTAGTATGACTTGTGTTTAGTATTCTTGTGTTAAGGTTTAAATTGCCGAGAACTGATGGCGTGCACAATCCGTTTTATCATCAACATTCAGTCACTGCAAAAATGTATAGACTAGCTTCTTACCATAAGTTAGAATCTTCTTCAAAGTATGTGAATGATACAGTCTGGTTTAGCTTTCGCTTGCTATCCGTTTTTAGTATGACTTGTGTTTAGTATTCTTGTGTTAAGGTGCGGCCACACTGAACGCGCAACGCACCACTTAAACGCGTGTAACACGTTTACGCGCCTAAACCAATGGTTCCCTATGCAAAAATGCCGATTTTCAAAGCCTCTAACGCGTGTAACGTGTTCAGTGTGGCCATACCTTTAGGCGCACATGGCTCATTTCCATACGCGCACAGGATTGGCTGGCTCCGCAAGGCAAATAATATAACATATTTAATATCTTTCTATCTATCTATCTATCAACGCATGTGTCTAGGTAGGTAGGCTATACTGTGTGAGCCGAATCACCTAAGTGAATTTCCTACGATTTGTGTCGTTTGGTACTAATATTAATTAAAAGACTTGACTAGGCTATCTATCTATCTAGGCTATTAATCAACAATTATTCGCCGAAAGCGGAGTGAATAGTGGGGAATATCCTGAGTCCGTAGGTCGAAGGGGGCTATTCGCCACTATTAACGGAGCCTGAGTGAATAATGGTTAACTAAATGTTTTAGTATACACGTGAACACTCCAAAGATAAACAAGATAACACTTTTTGCCGGGATTTATTTGTTTTTATTAGCGGTTTATTTGTTGTTATTAGCGGACATTTTGCGATGAAAACAATATCGAGTTTAAGATGTCAACCATGGGATATTGCCCAATATCCTGAGATAGCGAACCAATCAAATTGCGCCATCTTAGGAGGTTCACGTGTAGCCTATAATAACTATATATAATATCTATGTATTTATCTATGTAACTTTATAATCTGCTGAACACTTGCTTAATAGTCCTGCCTCAAGGTTCTCAATGCGTTTGTCCGTTTAATCTACGTGCATGTTGCATTCTGGGAATGAGATCAAGCAAACGCTAAAATAGTACCTTCTTTTTCGTATTACATTCCGTTTTGTGATACCTAACAACATTAAATACAATAAATAACAGTTTAAATATTTATTACCAATAAGCAAATTGGCCAAATTCGTTGGAAAATAAACCCTGCAACACGGCCTTTAACGTTTTTATCAAAAAGAAGAATCGAGTGACGCTCTTATTCCCACTCTCGATCTATCGATTGCTCTTCCTTGGGTCCCCGGATGTTAACACTGAATTTTCCGACATTGAATTTTGCAGCTGAATTTGCCATGTTGAATTTGGGGACTTTTTTAACGTTGAATATTTGATTTAGAATTTGTAACATTGAAAAATAAAGCTCTTTTCAGAGTTAAATTCATAGGCAAAAAATCCAGATACATTATTTCAATGCATAAATATTCAGTGCTTAGAATTCAATGGCTTTTTATTTTCAAAATCCGATGGCACCGATTTACTTCCATACAAACGATAAAAAAAACTAGTATAATCGATTTTTCATTTTATTTTTTATTTTTATAACTGATTTATAGAAAGTGCAGAACAGCTTGATACATATCGGTAAATTATTTTAGATTTGAACACTCTTTTTGACAATTTGTGTATTTTTTAAAGGGGTAAATATTATACCACCAGGTGTGAGTACAAGCCGTGCAAGCCGTTCGAAAATCTGCCCCATATGACATAACTAGTGGCTGTGTCCACCTAGTACTGTGCTGGATCTAGGTGGACACGCCCACTAGTGATGTCATGTGGGGCAGATTTTCGAATACGGCTTTTATGGCTAATCACATTCACACCTGGTGGTATAATATGTCCCCTTTAAGGCGTAATTTCAAAGTTCTCAGTTACAAAGTGTTTTTGGGAGAGACATGCTGAATAAATACATCATGTTTTCAAACTCAAAAATAATCGTTTGATTTAAATATTGATCAAAATAATCGGTGATTATGATTTTTTCCATAATCAAGCAGCCCTACTATACAAACTGCAGAAGGACTGGTGCAAAATTACCATTATTAGTTTAAAACAATTAACGACTGCGAGGAATAACTAAATTAAGCTATGTCAACCAAAGGTCTTTCGTGGCCTCTGCATTTCCTAATTTCTTGCATGGGGTGGAGGCCACCACTTTCTGGTAATATTTTGACCCTATGTAGTAGCCGAACTAGCGTCTGCCTACCTGTGTGATGATATGTGTGTGTAACCAGCCCCCGGTGCTGTGTTAGGAAATTGAGTGATATGTGTGTATACTACCCCACCCCGTTGCTGTGTGGTTCCAGGCCCGGGCGGAGGAGGATGCTGTGGAGGAGCCGGTGGCGGAGCTGCAGAGAGAGGTGGAGGACCTGAAGCTCAGGCTCCACATGGCAGCCGAGCACTATAAGGAGAAGTATAAGGAGTGTCAGAGGCTGCAGAGACAAGTGTCCAAACTGTCGGAGCAGCAGGGGGTAGGTCCCCGCAACAAACCATGGCTCCCAAAAATCAATCAATATCACCAATTGGTTGACTGTGTGTGTGTGTGTGTGTGTGTGTGTGTGTGTGTGTGTGTGTGTGTGTGTGTGTGTGTGTGTGTGTGTGTGTGTGTGTGTGTGTGTGTGTGTGTGTGTGTGTGTGTGTGTCTGTAGGAGCAGAGGAAGAGCTCTGCGGCTGAAGCTGCAACCGTTCATGTGTCAGTGAGTCCGGACACCTCGGTTCCAGGTAGAGATACAACTGACTGGCTGTAGCAGGTGTGAGTGCTCAGTTAGAGCCTGACCCCCCTGTTGTGTGTGTGCAGGGAGCCCGGGTTCAGCCGACCCCATGCTAGAGGCCATAATCCAGGAGAAGCTCAAAGGCATCAGCAGAGAGACCTCAGACAGGAACGACAAGTACAGGAAATGCAAACAACTGCTGAATGTAAGAAACTCCTACATCCTGTTTTATACAAGCAAGTCAGCGGTATGATGGTATAATATCTTTAATGGTGCTGTGAGTGTTTTTCTTAAGTAAGTTGTTCTATACCCAGGCTGTAGTTGGCTTATCAGAAAATAAGTTTGTGAAGAGAATTCCAACTGATGATGGGCGTTAATGTTCTAGGAGGAGAAGGAACGGAGCTGCATGTTTGCCGATGAGCTTTCCAAAATGGAGATGAAACTGAAGGAACAAGTGAAGACTAACGATAACCTCAAACTGCAGCTGGCAGCGGAGGAGGACCGCTACAAGGTAACCATTCAGTGCTCAAAGCAAAGCAGCAACAGGCAAAACACTCCCGCTAGCTAGCCGCCAAACATGCTCCACCAAACGGAGCTCTCTATGGACGGCTGATACTAAATGTCTGTGTTTCTCTTTATTGCCGTTTGTGGCTGGCCTGGAGGATGTAGCCTTTGATGCCAGGGCCCCAGCCAACACAGCCATTGTGATGGTGTTGTTTATGAGGCAGGCTCTCTCTAAGAGGACATTTTATGGCTGTTTATGCCGGGCTCTGCAGGCAGGATGACTTCTGAGGAGTCTTCCCCTTGTTGCCTAGGTGCTGTAACTGGGCTTAGCTCAGACATAGAAACATTCTCAGTGCTAGTGAAGGAATCCAAACAGGATGTTTTGCTTTAAATCCCGCTCTTTGTATTAGTCCCCGTTAGAGACGGACAGCCACTTATACCATAAATGAATGAGTTTAGGTATGTATAACACGTTGCAGTTTATTTTGCTTCATAACTCATGTTGTATTGTGTTGCAGAGCCAGGTGGCGGAGAAAGGGCGCAAGCTGAAAGACCTAAAGGACACGCTCACCCTCCTGGTGAAGGAGAAGGAGCAGCTCGAGGAGGTTGGGGACCACCGTCATTCTCTCCTTTTATAAACTGTTTCCACTCTAAAACTGAGCCCAGTCTGCTATTCCCTGCCGTCTGGGTGCTCTCAATCTGGTTGAGGTTTAACATTTCTCTCTAATTGGAGAAGCAAAGTCAATGAGATGTGATTTTCCGTTACTCTGGACCACAGCGATCTCTGACCCCGAGCACTGCCTGGAGGAGCATGGCTGGAGCTCGGAGCAGTGAAACGGCTCAATTTGAGGTTCAGAATTTAAATTAAGTTGGCGCCTGCAACAAATTTCCATAAAACAGAAACTATCATTCCCTTTGAAATGGAGAAAAGTTTATTTTGTTTGCTGGTTTAAGTGTTGGGTTGAGTGACCAGGGGATGGGTATCCAAAGGAGCTGTTGTAGGAAGTGGTGGATCGTCTTGAACACCGGAAGGCTTGGAAAGATAAAGAAGTATCTGCATACACATGGAACTCATCGCTGTGTCAATTAAGAACTAAAAGTATATTTTTACCATCAAATCTGGTTGAAATTGGAATAATGATGTTTGTGTTGCCAGGGTGTGAACAAGGGCAGCAGCAGGAAGGGGGATCAGAGGGAGGCTGAGAGCATTGAGGCCAGCACCCCCGTGTTCCTGCAGTACCCCATCCCTTACACCCTGGATGCCCCCACTCCCATGTTGGTCGCCCAGAGCTCCACCGAGCTGCACTTTGGGAATCCGTACTCCACCTCAGACCCACAAGGTCAGTATCCTCCTAACCCTTTCTCAAAATTCAGTGAAGAGTGGGATTGCAGGCATAGGTTGGAGCCCTTCTGACATACATATTTCCTCTGAACAACATGAGCAGGTGAGTCAGACGAAGACTTCTCTGACGAGCAGCTGCTCAGATTGCCCCCTTTGGGCCCGCCGTCCTGGGACAGCAACGTGGTGTGTATCCAGCCCAGCCGCAACCTCAGCCGGCCCGACGACCTGGACGAGCCCAAGGAGCAGCGCAACAACAACAACGTGAGTTCTGACAGAACACGGACACACTTATATGTATGTGTGTATGTATATATGTATATATAACGCCTCAGCCACCATGGGGGCTGCCTAGGACTGGTTTCAACTCCATTTACCTTCGCTATAGCGCACATCGATATAACCCCACCTCCATTTTGACGGCAACTTCAATATATCACGCTGCTAGCTTGGACCCGATTTTGCGGCCCGAAATAAGACAATTCACCATGATGTCACAATACGTTGTTCCGGGTGGCAAAAGCCAATGCATTCTCCAACGGCACCACTAGTAAACAAATCCCTTCCACGATCGAGGAAACAAGAGTAAATGGCTTGAATGAACAATTTTCTTCTTGCAGGGTGCTACGGGACGTCTCATTTATATATATATATTTATATATATTATACAATATTAAAGATGAACTGAACTGAAATAAACATCGATAACGTGTTAGTTATGACCATTATTAATTATTTTTTTTAAAAATCAATATATCGCTTTTTTTTAGCAAGAAAAGAAAATGCGTCTTTTAGTATTAGAGCGCCGATGACGTCACTGGTATGGTAGGACTAGGTCGCTGCTGCAGACACGAGAACGTCTTCTACACTCCACGGCGGAAAATAGTGATTTTAATATGGCTGGTTACGCGTTTGAGCCTGTGAGGGACATGCCTGTAGTGTCCGACTGCCACCCGGTGGAGAGGGATCAATTTCAGGCTCCAGCTCCACCTTCGGATTGTGTGGGTGTGACTGGTGTGCGTGTGGGTGCTGCCATTGAATCAGTCTGCTGCCAAGAGGTCCCGGTCCCATCTAATGGTGGGATTAGTTTGCATAATCCATGCATAGGGCATTTTGGATGCTGTGCGGCGAGAAGAGAGGTTTTGGAAGTGGCTATTCTCTCTCTAAGGGACGTCCGAGCGGAGACACTGAAGCGCCCCATAAATAGCAACCAAATAACAAGGCGAAAACGATCATTTCCCCTCCGTTTTCCTTTGATTTGTTCCAGGAATATCTCCGTAAAGACGAACTCATTGCGGAAACGTAATGATCTGTACAAACGCTGTAGTATCTACATATTCAAGACGACTGGTTCTCCACAAAATATAAGTGGAGCGCATCAAGCCTGCACGCTGTATAAAAACATTCAAGTCGAGGAGGAGTTAGTGGTTGTTTAACCTTTGAGATTGAGTAGAAGTACTTTTTAATGTACAGTTAGTAATTAAATTGACTAAGGGGCTGTATTTAAAGCTAAAAAGTAATACAAAAAAAAAAAATTCAATGCAACTCTAACGTCGCTTCAGGCGTCCACACGAATCCCAACACGAAACCGCATAGGTCTGGTTTTATTTGAAACCACCCTGGGACCATGGATCTATTAAAGAACATGGTTTATTATCTGCCTAATAACATGATTGTTAAAGACATGGTTTCACAAAAAAATCAGCTCCAGGTGGACGGGACCTGAAAGACATGTTAGATGCACTTTGGGAGATACACCCGCAGATTCACGAGTGTCACGTTTACTTTAGATGGATGTTGGAGGTTTACTTTCTGGTGGATGTTGATGGATATTGCAAAGATGGATATTGCACAGATACTTCTTACTATGAAACTACTTATTCGAGTTTAACTCCCTCTGCATCAGCAATTGGTTAGTTGGCGAACAACAGGGTGAGTAGAAAGGGACATTTGTGGAACTTCTGTTTACAGACCCGCCGTGGTTTAATTAGCAGCTTGGGAACATAGATCTGTGTTATCGTCTGAGTAATAGTTTAAACACTTCATGGTCGGAGTGCTAGCTTGTGGAGATTGACATGACAGGGGCTGATTGACATTGAAGGGTTAGTCAGTTTTAAGGCTGCCAGCCATGTATTAAGCACTGGTTTCCTATTCAAAGGTAGCCTGTGGAAATGTATGATTACCCCAGCTGCCATATAATTCATTAATGCAGCCAGGGGCAATGAAATAAGATGATCCTCCTGTAGACCTGGTTGTTTGCTTTGCCTGCCTCATTACCTGCTATGGCTGCTAGAGCCACAGGTTACCATGCCAGTGACGTAGCTGATAGTTGAAATCCAACATGGTGGCGCCCTGTAATACTTTCACTGTACAATTTAATCCCTTTTAGCAAGTTCAGCCTTTTTTAGTTATTGTACCAATGAGAAGGCAGATAATACATCTGTTATATCAACTTAACTTCAAATTTCAGTTCAGTTCATCTTTAATATCATTTTCGTTATCGTTTCAACTTCAGATCAACAACAATGTTTTTAACCATGTAACTATGTTTACAGTAGCCGGCTGGATCGCTTCTGGTCAGTGGAAGCCGTTCGCGTTCTTTCACCCGGAAGTATTTTGACGCCTATTGTTTACAAACATTCAGAAATGCTGTATAGAGACCAAGGATGTTGATCCAGTCAAAGTTTTTCATCTTTGCGATTTGATTTTGCTCAGCTGTATGATCAGCGTGTTTTTAGTTAGGTTTACAATATGTGGATGGTCCAGTCAGTTGTGCTTTTCTTTATGTCCACGCTTATTCCATTGACTTGTGGCCTACTTATGTAACAATATGGAGTGAATATGTTTGTTTCTGCATACACTGTAATTAAAACAAAATGAATATGCAGCTTAGAATAGATTCATCATTCATCATTGATATGTAATGAATCAATGCCTCAAATCATCATAATTTCTGCTCAATTGTGCAAAGTAAATGAGAGTTCTGTGGACGATTTTTGAACTGGTTTCTTTGTGGTTCCCAGAGCAACGGTAATGAGCCGCCGGCAGCAAGCGACGCCCAGAGCCCCTTCATGAGTGAGGGCCAGAGCCCCTTCTGCTTTGAGCCCAGGTAACACCCGCACCGGCCCTCTCTTTGAGCTGTGGCTTCACGCAGCAGAGTGTTGTACATGTCTAAAGTCCCCTCTGTCCTGCTGCTGCCGTTAATTTCTAGCAGGCCAACCAGTGCCTGAGACCTTTACCTTTTAATGCTCATCCCTTGTCTATTAAAGTCACAATGTGTCACATATCAACTAGCTTACAGCTTCAAGTACTCTTGACATATCTGTAGTCAATGCTTTTTAATAGTGATTTCAATGTTATCGATAAAATCACAAATCATTTCTTAAAATATAAAATTCTGGCCAGCCCCGTACCTCTTTGTTTACAAGAATGGTCTTGGACACAGCCCAAACCCCGCCCTCTCACGCCCCCAACCGGGAAGTGACACCAGTTAGAGTGGACACAACAGTAAAATAGTTCCTTTAATTTGTGAAAATCAATCAATGACCACCTTAACACCAGATCTCTTCCATCTTCCCCCATCGTTTGTCCTCTGTCCTCCATACGCAGTGTGGACATGAAACGCTGTCCACTCTGTGAGGTCATCTTTCCGCCCAACTACGACCAGAGTAAGTTCGAGGAGCATGTGGAGAGCCACTGGAAGGTCTGCCCCATGTGCAGCGAACAGTTCCCACTCGACTGCGAGCAGAAGATCTTCGAGAACCATGTACTGACACACTTCGACGGCAACGTTCTTAACTTTGAGTAGAGAATGGTTAAATCCCATCTGCTTGGCCTGTATACCTTCTCCGCTCAATCACATCAAATTCTCTTACCGCATGTTCTAGTGTGAAGATCTGCTCTTTACGAACTTATAGTATTTTGGTTTTGTCTGCTGTTATTTTTGTTAGTTTGAAGGTGGTTTGACATAAAAAAACTTGAGATTGTATCTGACCTTCACTTATAACCCAGGGCTACTATATTCGGCGATGAGATGTGCAGATCTAAATACTTTATTTTTAATGGTGCCTAAGTTCCTTCATTTGGGTATGACTTATTTAAGAGTTAAGACTGTTCTACACTTGGTTCTATTGTAGCTTTATTTTTTCACTCGATTTTACAAATCAGGAAAAGAGGCAACACGTGTTTGTTTACCAAACGTATATTGGACTCCATCTAACAAAACTTAAAACAACCTCTTCAAATAGCATTCTAGTGCACAATATGCAGGAGCGGACAAGGAATTGCTTGTGTGATTACATTAACAAATTATTTCATGTGATGAAATCATATACTTTGTTTTTTCATATATATAAACAATGGTGTTGTGAAAGCCTTGATGATTCATGTACACTCTCATCTATTGTCTGTCTTGGTCCACTTCGGATGTTTAATTTCATTAAATATTTCGGTAACCGTCTGGATGATGCCTTGCATCTATTTGGGTCTTTGGTGCATGCCAGGCTTCTGTTATTTCTTTCTGTTCTCTCCAGATTTCCAATGATAACTTATGTATTTTAAATTGTTTGAATAAAGTCTGTTCAAAAGTCAGTTTGTTTTCAAAAGCATGCTTGTGAATTTGAAGGCATACTTCAGAAGCATTTTCTTCAGACTCAAAATTAACACGGAGCAGCTTTATTTTGAAGAATACAGTAAATCTAAAACAACCAATTGCATTGTAATTATTAGGGATGCACCAAAATGAAAATTCTTGGCCGAAAACCGAAATAAATTATTATACGGTATTACCGGTGTTGAGGCCAACACTGAGGTTTTGTTTTGGTTTTTTTCCAGTAATAAAAAGAAATTCACCGTCATCTTTAGGCCTATTTAATTTAAAAAAAAAGTTTGGCAGTTTGTTATATTTTTGATGTGTTTTTTTTTATGTGCTTTTTCATGAAAAATATACCAACCTTTTTAATAGTTAAGGTACGGCCACACCAAACGC
>OLKM01002696.1:0-27070 GCA_900291075.1 Melanogrammus aeglefinus | reverse complement strand
CCGCCGCAACCTCCTAATACCATTGCATTTATGGGCTCATGACAGTGTGAACTAACTTCATTAAAATCAAGGCATTGGGCAATTTTTGTAAATCGCTGCACTCTCATTCGGGTCTTTCTCAGACATTGAAAACGTACCACACCCGCAGACCATATGGCGCTCTTATCTAGACAAGCGTTGTGCTGGCTGCTCCTTTTTTTTTGCTCATCAAAATTTCTGTTTCCGGCCGTTGTTTCGGTGATAAAATTGCGCTTTTTGGGCCATTTTGCCGACCAACCATATTTTCGGGTGGACAAATGACGTCGTATAACATTATCAAATACACCGTGTGTATATTTATCTACTTCCGGGCAACCAGCTCCTCCTCTCCGCCATTTTTACTCCACTGACTCCTGCTAATTCGCATTATGACATTTTTAATACTAAAAATTGACCAAATTCATCACCACGTGTGCTCCCCATGAGCTCCACATCCATCCTATTTCCTCTTCATGCCTCCCTGTATCTTCATATATTTTTTTCATCCAGATATTCACGTCGTCTATTCTCTGACTCTCTAACCTTCCTCTGCTGCTGAAAATTATCATGAACTTGAGGTGTCTTTGCGAAAATCTAAACCACTCTCACTTGCCACAACTTTATCCCTTCTTACAATACTGGTTAAGTATGCAATTCAACATCTCATCCACCCTTAGATACTTCAAATCAACTGTGCAATAACACCCTATTCCAAAGAAACTCCGGTGCTTACACGCAGCAACTTCAAAATCTCCGCTTCAAGTTCCCAACCCCCCCTTCTTTCAAAAATTCTGGAAAAAACCAGTTGCCTTCAGATTCATATCATCCACCATCTCTCTACAATTATCGCACTTTACGAGACAGCGTTCCAGTCAGAGCTTTGTCCGCCACTTCATAAGCACCTTGTGAAACGAGAAACAGCTCTGTTAAAAATAACCAATGATCTCCTCATGGCTGCAGTGCGGACACTGGACTACTCACCATCCTGATCCTCCTGGACCTGAGTGCAGCTTTTGACAGCATTTCCCAGACCATCCTCATTGACCGATTAGCCTCTAATATCTGACACACCTCTGGACTGGTTTGAATCGTATCTATCTGGACATACTCATTTTGTCCAACTCAAAAAATGTAGATCCCATTCTTTCCCCCTCTCCTCTGAGTGTAGCCCCAAGGTTCTTGTCCTTGAACCCCCTCCTGTTCATTATATATCTCCTCCCTTTGCCATTTTTCCGTAAATATAATATATTCAGGACATTCATTGTTATGCAGATGATTACCTCAGCTCTATTTGTCCACACAACCCACTACACCCTCCTCCCACCCTCCCTCTCCCGATTGCCTCCCGGAATCAAGAATCTGGTTCTCCCAAAACTTCTCAAACATCAACCTGTGACAAAACCTGAAGATACCTCTTAATGGCACCTAAATCCACCCTCTCTAAAATAAATAAGTTCTCCAATCTCCCAGTTGACAAATTCATAATTTCCCCCCTCTCCCTGAGGTCAAGAGTCTGGTGTCATCCTGGGTAGTAGCTCACTCCTATTATTCAAGTCCAAAGTCAATGATGTCACTCGGGTCATCATATCTTCCATCTACGTGACATCTCTCTCCTGCGCCCATATCTCTCCCCCAACAGTGCTGACATTCTCGTTCACACCCTGGTCGCATCGCGTCTGGACTACTGCAACTCTCTCCTCTTTCGTTCACCTACTTAGTTACAAATTACTAAATTACAACTGGTACAAAACTCTTCAGCCCGTATCAATTACTAAAACCCCCTCCTCAGTCACATGAACACCTGTCCTGCAGCAACTTCATTGCTTCCCATCAATAGTCGCATTGTGGAGTTGCGTAAATGACGAACAAGACGACGAATGGAAGGGAGCGGAGGTCGCCTCCAGAAGGTCGCTTAGCTCTCCAACTTCAATAGTGAGTTACTAGCAATGTTTTTCATACCAGCAATAGGAGTTCAAGAACACGTAACTGCCGTAGAACGCAGAAATATCTGTAAAACCAGAACGGGCTTCGTTTCATAAAACGGAACTGTTATCCAAACCCCTTCTATTCCTTAAAAGGTAACAGTCCTTGGTGAATTTTATCATTGTAGTTGTGGGTCACCAACAGGCCCCCCAGAAATCATGGCAAACCTAAACAGGTCACAATGACTCAAATCAGGTAACTCTATCACTGAGAACATCGACCACCATACTAGTGTAAACAGAACATACTACACACGAACAGTCCTAAAAAATCAACGCCTAGGGGGCGGACCAGTCGGCAGAATGGCTTGCGCTTTAACAAGGAGAAGGGCAAAAGCAGGAGCAGGTGTCGAGGCTGCCGCAGGCGTGCGAGCCCCTTCTTCTGCCTCTGGGGTCTGAGGCCAGGCTGGCCAGTCAAGTCTCGTCAATAGTCGCACATGAGGCAGCTGTGAGCCGGTCTATAGGCAATCCCCACAGCTAGTGAAAGCTGCCCCCCAAGTGATCCACCAAACACAACGATTTCTTAGGCCCAGCCTCCACATAGATGAAGATAGGCGGCAACAACACTCGTAGGAGGTGCGCAGTGGTGGTAAATTGTGGCCATAGAGTGACGGGCATAGAAAAACATGCTGACTTCGGATAAGACTCCATTCCGGAACGTACGGAAATCAGGGGGAGGCCAGGTGACTACGGTTGGAAAATGAGGAAACAGAAAGGTCACGCGAAATGTTCCCGGAACTGCAGCATGATGGGGGCAGCCAACCCGGGGGCCGGGCGTCTGGAAGAAACCTCCCCGCAGTGAACGCGCAGGGGGCTGAACCGACACCAGTTCTGCCGACGAGGCCGAACTGGTGTAGCCCAGTCGCTGCCCGTAAGGCTGCCCTGAGCGCGGCCATTCAAATGTCCGATGAATACCGCTTCGCAAGCACCGTTGATCTGTGGGTTAATAGGCTGTGGTAACAGTGGACCTCACACCCAGGACCTCCGCAACCCCAGTCCAAGAGCTCCGACGTGACTGCAAAACCCCTAGTCTGAGGACAGGTTGGACGGCGTGCCGAAACGGGCCCACCCAGCCACGACGAATTGCCCCGGCTCACTCAGCTGCGTAAGTGGAGGACAGGAACCAACCTCTGGCCACCTGGTGGCCTGTCCACCATAGGGTGATGGAGGTAGGTGTGAACCACAGGAGGGTGAAAGTCGGGCCAACCAGGTCACATTCACATGGTTCGAGAAACGCCTCGTCACAGGCACTTTGAAGGGTGCCAAGGGGGCTTTTTGTATCACGAGTCACCTTTGCAAACGGCCAGACGAACTTGGCCCCCAACCAGTTGTAGAGCCATTCACCCCCGGTGGGAAAGGCCCATGGATCGCGTCAAAGACCTACGTCTCCAGCCAGCAGGCAACCATGGACGTCGGTTGGCCAGTAGAGACGTCCGCCAGAGGAGCGTAGTGGTTGGCCTCAAATCCACACTCCTCCAGTGAGGAGCGCTGTGGGGGCCCGTCCTGTAGGCCTGTACCTCAGAGTCCGTAGCCTGATCCCCAAGCCATAGCTGCTAGTCGAGGCCCCAAGTGGACGGATATCAATAACCACCCGAGAGAAGGCAAGTCGGCTACAAAATTGTACTTGCCGCCACAAGCTGAATGTCCATGGTGTACTCAGAGATGGCGGAAGAAGCTACGCTGTCGACTCAACATGGATGCTGAAGACTTGGCAATGGCGTCAGCGGCTTGTGGTCAACAAAAGCCGTGACATGACGGCCCTCCAACAGAACGAAATGGCGTGGCGAGGAAAAAAGAGAAGCCAGGAGTCTCTGTCGAAAGGCGCGTTTTCCTCTATTGTCCCGGACTTCAATGCTGAAAAAGGACAGCGGCTTCGCCAGGCTCCGCCCACCACTGACTCACACACCAGCCCTACGGCGTAATCAGAGGCGTCCGTAGCAAGAGCAACAGGGTCGGACACGGGTGCGCCAGCAGAGCAGCGTTGGCCAACGCGGTCTTGGCAGCATCTGAAGGCAGCCATCATCTTCTGTGGGACCTAATCCAACACGTCTGCCTGGCCTCCCTGCCGCACAAGGCGTTGTAAACAAGGGTCGCATGGGGCTGGGCCGCATGGGGGAGGAAACGGTTTGTAAAAGTTCACGCATGACTCAGGAAATCTGCAGGACTTTCACAGTGCGCAGGCGTGGGAAACATGGCGATGGTGTCACACCTTGGCCGGAAGGGAACGCTCCCCGCGGGGTTGACATGGTTGGCCGAGGAAAGTGAGGATGACCGCCAAACTCGCACTTGGCTGGGTTTGACAAGTGAGACAGCTCACTGAGCCGCCCGCGAACAGGCTGCCGTAGAGCATCCGTGGTCGTCTGCAGACGCACTGGCAATGAGAATGTCGTCCAGGTAGACGAACAGCATGTCCCGCAGCAGAGTCCAGAGTGCGCTGAAACGTCCTGTTGCTGCACCGCTTGAGGCCCGAAGGCATCCTCAAAACTCAAAAAGTCCAAAGGGCGTGATACCGCGCTTGGGGACATCCCCTGCGGGCGGACGGGCACCCCTGATGGTAACCGCATACCACAGTCCACCTTGAAAAGAGTGGCGGTGCCTAGGCAGGTGCGCGGAGAAGTCCTGAATGTGTGGTACCGCGGTACCGTCGGTGGGGCGTGTTCAGCCGCGACGGGAAATCAACCACAGGGACGCCAACCAGCCACAGCCTTGGTGCACCATGGCCAGGGGGAGGCCCCACGGAAACTGTTGGAACGTCGTACGATGCAGCCGCTCTATGGTGGAACTCCTCTACGGGCAACAGGTGGCCGAGAAGTCCTGAATGTGTTGGTTAGTCGGAGTACCGGTTCGGTGGTGGGTGGCGTTTCAGGCGACGGCCGCAAGATCCTGGCCACGGGGACAGCAGCCAGTCACAGAGCTTGGTCACAATGGCGCAGGGTGCACGACTGTTGGAAGTCGTAACGATTGCCAGAAGGCGCTCTATGGGCGAACTCCTCCCTGAGCGATCGCAAGCTTGGCAGAGTCGAGGCGCCGGGCCCGTGCATAGACCGGGGGGCCAACCGTGGTGAAGTAGTGCTCCACACCATGCTAAGCCACAGCCGATGAAAATGTGGGCGTGGTGATGTCAGGAAACTCAGCCAGCAGGCGTTGATACAGGTCCCTGATGGCGAACGTGTTCGCAAGACCAAGCCCCCCCACCCCCTCAGCGTGCAGGGGTATGAAGCAAAAGAGGGGGCGTCGATCAGGCGGCAGTTCGTAACATGCAGAGGAAATCCGCCCCGAGGAGCGGCGTAGACACGGCAGCCATGACGAAATCCCAGCCGAAACGCCGGCCGCCGAAACACACCTCCACATACCTCATGCCATAGGTACGAATGGGTGTGCCGTTGGCGGCGTCCATCGAGGGGCCATGGCCACCAGCCATAGTGTCCACAGGTGTCGCCGGCAGGATGCTGCGCTGAGCCGAAGAATTGACCAGCAGCCACCGGCCGGACATGGGGTCAGTGATGAACAACAGCTTGCAGTCCCAACCAGCGCTCACAGCTGTTATATGAGCCTGGCCCCGGCTCTTTCCCGGGCCCCCAAAACTGCAAAAGCTGGCGACACTGCTTGGCCTTGGGCCCAAACCTGGCATTGGTAGTAACAACCACCCGTCGTCACGCTGTCGGCGGCGCTGTCACAGCGCGGCTGCGGTGTCCGGGTCGTACCCTGGGGGCGGAAGCGGGGCCGACGTGTGCTGGGAGGGCAGCAGCGCATGGACAAACTGCTGTCTGTTAGCGAGGAAAATCCTGTCGGCCTCCACAGCCAATGTCTGGTAGTCCTTGGAGGCAAAGAGGGGGGAGCTGGCCACTGCGGTGCGCACGGTGCTGGAAGCTGCCGCAGGAAGATGTGGGCGAAAAGGAAGGAGGGATCCGCCGAGCCCAGCACAGCCAGCATCCTCTCCATCAACTTGGACGGCTTGCCGTCGCCCAGGCCGTTCAGGGAAAGCAGGCGGTCCGCCTTCTCCAGCTACGACAGTTCAAAAAGGTCCACGAGGAACGTCTTGAGTGCGTCGTACTTGCCGACAGCTGAAGGAGCCTCCAACCGCGCCATAGACCTGGCCGTCATCGAGGCATCTAAGGCTGCTACCCCGTGGAAATAATTCATCACATCCTGAGTTATTCCTCTCAGCCGGAACTTGGCTTTGATGTGTTGGAACCACGATCGTGGATTGTGCTGCCAAAAGTCCGGTAACTTGACGGTGGCAGCATAGATAGCGCCAACATTAGCCGCGGCGGGCGCGCTGTTATCACGTCGATATGTAACATAATCCAGCCGAATCCAACTCGCGTCGGGGGGTCACCAATTGTGGAGTCAATAAATGACGAGACAAGAGACGGAGATGGGTCGAGTCGGCTTTACTCTCCACTTCAATAGTGTTACTCCAGCACAGAGGTGTCAAGTAACGAAGTACAAATACTTCGTTACTGTACTTAAGTACACTTTTTAGGTATCTATACTTTACTCCATTACTTATTTTTCTTCCTACTTCTGACTTCTACTCATTACATTTTCACACAAGTATCTGTACTTTCTATTCCTTACATTTTTAAAACAAACGTTACTCGTTACTTCTTGGCTTCAGTTTAAATTTATATAAATATTTTACGTCATGTGCGCCATCCAATGCAGATCATTGGCGCCATCCACACCTAGTGAGAACTAGTGTAATTGGATGAGTCATATAACGCAAACAATAACATCACTGCTCATTGGTTAGCTGGCTATTCGTCAAATTTGTGCTGACGCGAAAGGAAATCATCAGAAGCAAGCAGGTGTTCTTCAAACTGCAAACGCTAAGTGTATGTCATGCTACAATGTCGGATTCAGAAAAAAGATGTCGGAAGTGTCGGACACAGGCCGAGAGCGTGTCGGGAGATGAGACGGAGACCAAACAACAAGACCCTCCCTCATCCTTGGCCCTATCTTCAAAGTATTTTTCGAAATAGTCGGGAGCAAAAATGACTCGTGGAAAATGCAATGCAAACTCTGCACACCCAAGACCCACGTTATTTTGGCGTTCAAGAACTCTCCCTCCAATTTGAAAAAACATGTAGAGGTAAGTTGTAAGCTTATTCTATGTTACTACCGGAACTGTGATAATTCATATTTTGCTGCAGCTTGGCTTAGCATAGGGACATTGCCAAGACATGTCGGGTAGCAGCTAAGATTGTCGAAGGCGTTAGCCTTGCCTCTTTGATGTTTTCGGAATAAGCTGCCCCCAATCTCTACAGTGTGAGCTACTACACTTTGTTGTAAGCTTAAGACGTCTAATATCTGGTTTATTTTGCCATGTTAAGTAAATCGTGTGCCTTCAGTGTTTTTTCACTGTCTTCAAATGTGTTTGGTTGTGTGTGTCACGTTTTTTACCCTGGGCCAATTGTGTCCAAGTGTGAATTGTGTGAGATGGTGGCCCTCTTATAGGGCTTTCACACCAAAAAGAACCGAGAGCCAGTTCCGGGCTGGTGCTAGGGCCAGTTCCAAACTGGTTCCAGCCTTATCCCAGTTACGAACCGGTTGGTTTAACACCGGCGAGAGCCAGCCATGGACCCGCGAGAGAGCAACGACAATGACGCGTCACTGGCAACGTCTGCATACGTCTCCGCTTTCCAAGCAACCCTCGCGGCCAGATTCAAACACACAACAACAATTTCGTCTTCACGTCAATCCGTGTATGGTTCGTTCTCTGAATATTCAGATTTAAAACAAAATCAGAAAAAACAATTAACAGTCGTTTTTGGGTTTTTTCTGATTTGGTTTTGAAACTGAAAAAGGGCAGAAGGAATAAACAAATTAACGGCATTTTTCTTTTTTTTAAATCAAAACGGGAAAACCGAATAATCCATTTGCTTGTTTTTTTTGCGTGATATTTAGATAAAACCGCAATGAATGCCGTGAAAGGGGCATGTGGTTTAAAAAAAAATACAAATCAGCTTCTTTTGAGGCTCAACAAAGCATTCTGGTAGTCTGATCGGGTATGCTGTCTTGGGGTCTTGACAGAAACCGTGTTATATGCAGTAGGATTTGAAGTTTTTGTTTTTGTTTTCTTGATGGGACTAACATACTCTTAGTTTGAATGCAAAATTGTGGCACTCTCTGACTTGTCAGCTGTGACGGGGGTGGTGGGGCGGAGTTCAGGGCTGAATTTTTCAGGCATTAAGATTTTAACTTTTTTTTTTTTGATGGGACGAAAATGAATACCTCATATACTACTGTGTGTGCAGAATGTCTCTCTCTCTCTCTCTCTCTCTCTCTCTCTCTCTCTCACTCACACTCACACTCACACTCACACTCACTCACTCACTCACTCACTCACTCACTCACTCACTCACTCACTCACTCACTCACTCACTCACTCACAAACACACACAAACTTGGGCTACATAGCACCAAAAGGGTATAGTTTTACCTGTGTCACTTCAAGGTATTTTGATGGAACTCACACGTTTATGTTCTGGCAGTTCTGCAGGCTTGAATACTACCTCTGTTTGGAATTGAATTCCAATAAAGTTTGAGAGAGAACATGCTCCTTGAGTGACTTTGTCTTTGACAGTAATGGGTTAATGATTATGTTGTGTCTTGGGCCACATGTAGAACTAATCAGTGTTTAAATTAAGCTTTCAATTCATATGGTGGCATCTTGCCATTTTTTTTTAAAGGTTTACTTTATACTTTTATACTTTAAGTCGTTTTTGGAGCACATACTTTTTCACTTTTACTTGAGTAAAGAGGTCAAGTTGATACTTCAACTTTTACCAGAGTGTTTTTAAACTGCAGTATCTATACTTCTACTTAAGTAACAAATGTGTGTACTTTTGACACCACTGCTCCAGCATGAGTTCACAACGTAACTGCCGTAAACCAGAACTATCATAAAACCAGAACGGTCGTAAAACGGAACTGTTATACCAAAACCCTTTTCCTTAAAAGGTACATTCCCTAGGTGAATGTCTTATCATTGTAGTTGTGGGTCACCACAACATCATTTACAAGATCCTGCTTCTCACTTTCAAGGCCATCAACAATCTTGCCCCTCAGTAGCTTACCGAGCTTCTCCATATCAAGACACCCACCCGTTCTCTCAGATCGTCTTCCTCCATCCAGCTCCCCCTCCCACCAGCTCGCCTGGTTACCATGGGCAAGAGCATTCAGTCGCTCAGCCCCCCACCTCTGGAACGCTCTGCCTCATGACATTCAAGACTCCAGTTCCATTATCACCTTCAAATCTCACCTGAAAACATATCTTTTCACCCAAGCCTACTTCCTTTAAGTCAGTTGCATTCTTGGGACTAGAATAAACACACTGTTTTTCTCTTGTACACTGTTTTATTATGTTGTTGTTTTTTTTGTTGTTTGCTACTATGAATGTTTTATTTTGTAAGGTGACCTTGATTGTCAAGAAAGGCGCCCATAAATAAAATGCATTATTATTATCATTCTCCCCAAAATACATGAAAATATACTTTAATGCCATTAACGACAATACATTCACTGTACATAATATCTTAGTAGATACTGGCAGTACAATACTATGGCAATTCTCCTACATACAAATAGTATTTTAACATCAACGCCCATGCATTGACATTGGTGTTGAATAATCCATCAACGCCACTGTTTTTCACGAGACCTTTGTAAGGTTCTTATGATCGTGTAGCATTTCTCGGGCAAACACCTGCTACACACATATGGCACTAACTAACAGACCAATGGGGGGACAGAGGCATGCCTCAACTGGGAAGATTCTTGAAGAACGTAACGCTAATGAAGGTTACATAGATGCACAAATCCCCAAGTCAGTCCAAGACAATGACATTGGTGCACAATCTGATCCTTCATCACACAGTTAAAAGGCTGTATAGAAAGTCTAGGACTGAAATGCAGTGTTTTATGACTGAAGGAATGTACAGAAGTTCCAAATACAAAAATATTGGAGGTGGGGTGGGAACAGTCCAAAAGAGCGGCCCCCAATGACCTTGTTCCTTCGATAATCCTGGACTGGTTCATAAACACAGGAGATGTAATCTAAACAGCCTGCCTATATCTGGGCAATTTGTTAGAAAAAGTGCTTAACTCTTACATAGAAATAAGATGTACTGCATACTTCTGGGAAAAAAAGCTTAAAAGACTATAAAAAGAAGAGTGTCAAAACCACAGACAAGTGCCACTGACAGAATTGTGGCACCAACATGCTTAAATAGTCGAGATCATTGTCTGGTACTACTTAGTACAAAAGTACAAAAACAAAAAATATTCCACTAAAGTGGAAAGGAAGCAATCAAATAAAACAGATGTCTATAGCACTAGTTAAATATTTAAATATACCATAAATACAAATAAAGTCGGAAATATGACCCATTATTCAGAATAAAGCACAAACAAGTGCATTAATTATAATGTCTGCCAGTGCCTGTGCGCCGCCATCTCTGTTTTCAGAATACGATGACGTCACGAGAATGGTTGGTAACATTCTATGTTGTTTACATAGCGGCTCATAGCCTCACAGGTAGCTTACTGGCTCAACAAAATGAATATGGACGAATGGGATAGACCCACCAATGATGGCAGGCATCCAATTGCCTATGCTTTTGAGCCAGTAAGAGCAGTGGGAGTTTTAGTGCCCCCAACAGAGCCTGACTATGGAGGAGAAGGAGAGAGAGATGTATCTGAGGCGCACAGGAAACAATCGGTGGTGCTTATGTGGGGTTTGTGTCCCTCTGTTCATTGACATGGAGAGTGCCTGCTGCCATGAAATGAACCTGGGACATCTCATAAAAAATAACAGATGTATCACGTCCAATTCGACGTGCCAAATGCTGTCATTAGAGCGAGATATGTGTGTGCGTGTGTGTGTGTATATATATATATATCTCGTATTATATATATATATCGTATTTTCCACACTATAAGGCGCACCGGATTATAAGGCGCACCTTCAATGAATGGCCAATTATTTTGGAACTTTTGTTCATAGGGCGCAACGGATTGTAAGGCGTAGAATAGAAGATACTGCAGTCAAACGTTTGACTGGGGTTGCATTATGCATCGACTAGATGGAGGGAATGTCAACAAAACAGTCAGATAAAGATGTCAAACTTTATCAAGCGTTCTGACAACTCCGTTAACTCCCAGGGTAACGATGTTCAAACGTTAATGTGCATATCTCCCATCCTAGTTCAGTTGTAAACACGTAAAAGAAACACATGATACCGCTAATTCAAACGTTACTGCATAACTCAACATTGTTCAGTTACGTATAACACGTAAAGCTCACTTTTTCAGTTCATTCCCCGTCCACAAATCCCTCGAATTCTTCTTCCTCAGCGTCCGAATTGAACAGTTAGGCGAGTACGGCCTCCAACATGCCCGGCTTCCTCTCGTCATTATCCGAGTAAGTGTCGCTGCTGCTGCCTGGCAGTTCAGTGATTATTCCTGCCTTCGTGAAAGCACGGACCACAGTTGAGACTGATATATCATGCATCCACGATCCATTGTGAAATAGTGGCGTAAGTCGCCCGGCGCTGTCTCTCCGTCTTGGTGAACGTGTGTTCGCCTTCTAATGCCCCGTCCACACGAAGCCGATTTTTTAGTGAAACCGCAAGTCTTGTGCGTTTCGGCCGACCGTCCAGACGGAGCCGGCGAATCCGGTGCCCGAAACCGCACATTTCTGAAACCACCCTCGGAGGTGGTTTCAAATCTATCCGGACCTATGCGGTTTCGTGTTAGGATTCGTGTGTATGCCTGAAACGCAAACGATTATGGCATTAGCCCCCCAGCTGGGGGACGGAGTTGCGTTTAATTTTTAATTTATTATTTCATTTGTATTCTTTTTGTAGCTTTAAATAAAGCCCCATGATAAATGTAATTACTAACTGTACATTACAAAGTATTTCTGCTCAATTTAAAAGGTTGAATCTCCTCGTGACTGAATGTTTGTATACAGCGCGCAGTTCTTCCAAGATTTGACGTATATTTGAAAGCGCTAACCATTCTGATGACGTAGCGTCTGCATTTTTAAAACGACGAAAGTTTTCCAGTAAAACTACTTGAATTTCAGGTTTAATGAAAATCCATGTATTTTCAAAAATGAAAAGCAACCAAGAAATGGTCACAGTTCTCATTGCTTCATTTCCACTTTAATGCTTAGGCTCTATAGAGACATCTGAATGGGAACCATGAACACCAGTGTGTTCTCCGAGCACTTCTTCGTGGCCATGCTAATTAAACCTTCACACCAACGGCTCCTTGTTCTGGTGATGAACTTATAAACAAACCTTTGTTCTGCCGTCCTCAGTCATTTATGTAGAAAAATAACGATAAATATAGCTGCGAGCAACAATGTGGGGGGGTCAAGCAGAATGGTAATTTTGCTGAACAGACTTAATCGGTTATGTGGCTACATGATGATATTGGCAAACTATAATATGTTGAAGAGATGCTGAGAACAGGCTTACTTCCTGTTTGGCGGCTTTGCCGTCAAGTTTGATTGGCTGTCACGGTCAAACGGTTTTGAATCTGAAAAATCAGTTTGGCATATTTGTTTAGCTTGGTCTGAAGATCATATATGGCAAGTTTTATAATTATTGGACATGATTTGTGTCCTGTGGATATGAACTATTGATTTTGACAACTTTCAACGTGTTGGCCAAATTCTGATGTTGCCATTGGAAATATTTTATTAGCTACATGGGGCGGTCTGATTGTATCACTAGACATTGGAAATTTGTTTGAAATATACTCATGTGAAGAGAGAAGAGTTAAAACACATCTTTGTTAATGGCGCCCCCTTAGAGGTCGACGGACACTAAATTCATTGAGTGTCTCCATGATGATGTCATGGGTCTATGTACTAAGTTTGGTTATGATATGTCAAAGGGCTAGTGAGATATTGGCTTACTCCCTGTTTGGCGACTCGAATTTGATTGGCTGTCCCGGCAACGGTTTTGAATTTGATAAATCGGTCCGATATGTTTTATCAAGCATGGCCTGATGATCATGTCTGCCAAGATTCACGATGACTGGCCAAAATTTGTAACAGATGCATTTTAAAGGTTTTGCCATAAACCAAGATGGCGGAAATTCCATCATGGCGCAAAACGACGACATAGGGGTTAACCTCGGCTTGGATCAAGGAATCCAATGATACCTTGTTTGTGAATATTGGATGAATGGGACGAAAGTTATAAACATTAATGAATGCATGTCCAAATTTGACCTGTTGGTGGCGCTAGAGCTGATGAGCTAGCGACCTCAAATTTGCTTCATGGGCTAATGGGACTGTCCTGAATCAGTGTGCCAAATTTCACAATAACTCACCAAGGCGTTCTATGGGCTGCCATAGACTCACACTGAAGGATAATAATAATAATAATAATAATAATAATAATAATAATAATAATAATAATAATAATAATAATAATAATAATAATAATAGGAAAACGTATGAAAACAATAGGTTGTCTCGCAGCTTCGCTGCTTGACCCCAAAATACGAATGGGCAAAAATACAAAACTTAACTCCAAATGAGCTCCATCATTAAACCCAGAGTCTTCATGTGCATAAATAGCTTTTTATGAGGAAACATATAAAAGAAAATATGACTGTGTTTTTGATACCCATAATCGTTTTAGAACATATAATCAACCACTGTGATAAAGAATGAATGTAAGGGAATAAAAAGCAGATGGAAAGAGAGTGAGATAAAGAGAGAGACAGTGGTCACACTTGTCAATCACAGGTACGATGTTGTCGATGAAAATTATGTGAACCCTGTGATCATGTGGTCAGATCTCGTTTCAACAGAAAAATGACTGGAAAGAGTTACAAATATGAATCAATTATGTTGATTCAGCTTATTTCATAGTTGTAGGATATAAAAATGTTTATTAATTTTTGATTATGAAACAAACTTCTCTTTGGTGGCCAAACAAAATCTAACACTCACTCATGACATGCTTTTCCTGGGCAGGGGGCTGCCCAGGAAAAGAGTTATCTGTTGTTACCAAATATTTAAGTGTGAGCCAAACCATATGCAACCCTGCCTATTTGATCAAAATGCGACCTGGATCTGATCTGAGAGTGTCTGTTCCCGAAAGTTAGGCCTTATCCATCCTGGAGGGGTCTAATCACAAGTCTCACTTAAAAGACAAGCATAACCGAGGCCAGAGAGAGAAAGAGAGAGTTGGTTGCCTGTGGTGGCTGGTGGTTTTGTGTCAGGTGGTTGCTGGTTCCACCTTCTCCACCTTCACTGCTACATCTTGGAGCTGATGTCAGCTGAGCGCGGCGGGTGGAAGTGGATGGTGTGATGCCAGAGGCCCTGAGACGTCTTGTTGCTCTTCCCACAGTGGCACTTGAAAGGCTTGCGTGCCCTGATCTGGTTTCTGAGGCCGTTCTTCGCATGGTAATTGATCCCATTCACAATCTGAAGAGGAAGACAAAGATGATGAATGAGGCCCAGGGGGGGATTGTATTCCTCACCTGTAACTGTGTGTTCATGATCAAAGTACAAGCACACAGTTCACCTTTGTTTACAGAAGGAACTTCACATGTGTGCAATTCTAATATATTCAAATGGCCGGCTAAGAATAAGGGCCTGTCTGAGGTGTCTAATACAAAGATGACAAAACCCTTGTAACTATAACAGAACATTATAGTGTGCAGGGGGGTGTGGTGGTGGTGAGGGTGTTTGGCTCCAAGCTAAAGGTCCCGAGTCCTGCAGTCTGCAGGGTAAACAGTAAATTTGCTCCTTGTTGACCAGTAGTGCCAGTGCTGACCACTTTGAGCCCGTATCCTTGCCCAGAACCACGTCAGCCATGCAATTTTCTCAAGCTGCACATCTTTTATTCTGACCACACACCCTGAGATTTGAATGAAAAATTCAGTAAAATCTATAACTCATTGGAGTGTCCTCATTTTTGCCTTTGTGTTGACATATGGTAATGCTCAACTAACACCTTGTTTTCCACTAGGAGCAGCTTGGTGTCTATTTGTGTCTCCACTTGGCAGTGAGGCGGTGATGGGGGCTTTGCAAGGGAGACAGCGCTCTAGATGAACTAGTATCAAGAGGGAGAGACAGCGGTCTGCCTTGCATCTCTTGTTGCAGCCCGGCACGGGGCAGGTGAATGGCTTCTCGTTATGGCTACCCCATTCATGCCCATGGAGCCGAGGATGAATTCAGAACTGATGGAGCTCTCCATGGTCCAGGACTCGTTGCTGTCTGAGTCCTCGTAGTCCACCTCCTCCTCATCACACTCTCTACCTGTGGGGGGATGTTGACGTGTAGTGACACCAGGTGTGCAAGATTGAGTGCAATGATGTGTTAGTGAGTACAATAGCAACAGACAGCAGATAAAACATGTGGCTCTTTGGTTTGGTTTTTCTTTTTGGAAGGTAAAGCCTCCTGCTAATAATCCTTATCCATGTTGGGCGTGGCTCGTCTCTGTGTTCCCAGGTTCCCTACTTCCTCTGGGGCCTGGGGCCAGAGAGAAATCTAAATCATTTAGCCCTACTTCCTGGAGTCCTGGGAAACAGTTGAATCGTGTTATCATTATTAAATAAGCTTGCATGACTATCAAAATGCTGAAGGGCAAATTAGCATTCCATAAAAAGCTTGACAAACATAGACATGGGAAAATGTAGTCCCTACGTTGCTCTCATGAGAATCTCCTTATTTCCTGTGTCATTCCCCACTACCAGACAACCTGCCTCTTCCATAGTTAAAGGATTTGGACGGTTTATTAAGAGCCAATACATTTTTGAGATTGTCTATGTCCAGATGTAAGTCAGCTATGACTGTTGTTAAACCCTCCCCATCTCGCTGTGTAGACACGTTCATACACAGCCATAAATGCAGTTATTGCAATAACAACATTGACTACGCAACAATATACAAGAACAAGAGTATGCACTAGTGGAGTTTATCGGCCCCACAGATCAGTGGATACACACTTACAGACACACTTACAGTGTGTTCAGGGAAAGCCAGGCCGCCCAATCAATGTGGGCAGTTAGAGGACTGATCAGTGTCCCCAAACGACTGTGAGGTGACGTGATCAGGGTATTCTCCAGGCTAGCCATGGATTGGCGAAGTGGGGGAAAAGTGAAACTTGTGTCAAGTTGACATTGTGTTCATACAACAGGGAATCAAGCGCTAATTTGGATTCAAATGCTTATTCTGCATTCCAATCAGTAAAATAATGCCCCCTAGTCAATTTACCATCGCAATTTATTGAAATATGGCTCTGCTGGGCTCAGTTTCTAAGTCTGTGAGAATGCATACGTTTCAACACAGAATTGAAAACATGTAGCATGGGTAGTCCGTATACGTGGAAAAGTCAAGATACTGCTATGGGAACTGCTAAACACTGGAATATAATGGATGGCAATGGGGAGAGAGAGAGAATTAGAGAAAGAGAAAGAAAAAGAGAGAGACAGAGACAGAGAGGTAGAGAGAGACAGACAGACAGACAGACAGACAGACAGACAGACAGACAGACAGACAGACAGACAGACAGACAGACAGACAGACAGACAGACAGACAGACAGACAGACAGACAGACAGACAGACAGACAGACAGACAGACAGACAGAGTGAGAGACAGCGAGAGAGCGACAGAAAGAGGGACAGACAGAGGGAGACAGAGAGAGAGAAACTATTCTCTGTCCCAGTTACCAGTCGGGATACTGCTGTGGAAGGGGGAGGAGGAGTTCATGGGTGGGGTGACTGGTGGGGTGAGGCTACCGCTGGCGTGCCGGGGGATGAGTGTGTGGAGGCTCCGAGTCAGGCCAGCGCTGCTCAAGGAGAGGGACAACTTGGGCTGAGACTTCTTCCTCACAGTCTGGTTCTCTCGCCGTGCCGCCTTGGTCATGAATCTGCCAAGCCGGGGAGTTATCAGGTTGAACCTGGGCGATTTCATCCACCTTTTGGAATCTCTTCTCCAGCCAGTCTGCCCTTAAGAGACACGGTGCAGTCTCTAAGGATGAGTCTGATGGAAGCAGCCGGACAGGTCTAGAGGTGAGGTTGTTGTAGAGTCTGTGCAGTATGTCATCGTCAAGCGTAGGTGCCTAACCTTTACCAGCTCCTTAAAGGTAGAGTCTCCAGTTTGGAGAAACCAGCAAGAGTTGGCTTGTTCTTTGGAGTGTCCCAAAAAAATCACAGCGCTCCGCTCAGGCTTCCTTCCAAAGCCACTCCCCCAAAACACGTGACTAGCTCGCTAGCATTAAGTCTACCAGCCTTGTGGAAGACTCTGCTCATGGTATTGGGTTCCTGGGCAGACATGTAGTATCATTCGGCCCGAATAAAATACTGAAAGTGCAATTCTGGTGAAAATTGAACCTAGGGTCTTTTTCGGCATGAAGACCCATAAAATAAGTCCTCCAGACAGTATTTTTCATTAATTATCGAGTACAGAGCTTGCCCACGAATGCCCGAATCAATGTAACAGCTGAAATGGCTTCCATGTTATTGGCTAGGGGCAGTGTGAACTAGCCTGGCACCGCCCACCTACCTACTTCCGGTCAATTTTCATTTCACTTCAGTACTAGGTCTGGGTCTGCTTAATATGAATGCATTCCATGGAAACCAGATTTCTGGCGGTCCAATCAGCGAACAGAGGGAGTGGCTGAGAATGATGACGTCTAGGTTGCGCGCCAGTTTCAGTTGTAGTCAGAGGAAGACAATGGAGGAGGATACGAGAGAAGCTATTCGGTCTGTTGTGGGATCGCTGCCGAAAATTGATGAATTAAAGCCAGAGCAAGAACAAACTTTGCAGAGTTTTGTTGATGGCCATGATGTTGTGGCGCTTCTCCCCACTGGGTTCGGGGAAAACTTTGACTTTCCAGCTGGCTCCGTTAGTGGTGAAGGAGCCGGTTCCGTCGCATGACATGCGTCACGACCAAATGCTATGCGATTGGTTATGGCAGTTCCAGAGTGGCACTGGGCAGTTCCAATCATTTTAAAACTTCTACAGACACCCGCCTCTAAGTGAGTGAACGTTTGTCAATTGAGCAGTTCCAGACCTTCTGTACAAATTAAATGAAGTACGATGGTCTCGTAGGACCAGGCTAAGTGTGAACGCTTCCAAATCGAAATTGATTAATCATTATTAGTGCTAAAAATAGCACCAAACCTCTGCAGCAGCATGACTAGGGTCCCAACACATAAAACAAAGCAATGAAAACGTAGTTAACGTACCGAGAGTTTAGTAAAAAAGGCCACTTACTTAGTTGTTGATTCTTCGTTTTATGTGCAGGGGGGGGGGGGGGGGGGCAATATACCAATTCCCCACACAATAATTTGTACAGGGTCTGCTTAGCTCAGGAGGTAGAGCAGTTGTCTCATAAACAAAAGGTTGCTAGTACAATCCCCAGCTCCTCCAAGCTGAATGTTGATGTGTCCCTGAGCAAGACACTTAACCCTAACTGCTCCTGATGAGCTGGCTGTCGCCTTGCATGGTTGACTCTGCCGTCAATATGTGTATTAACTGATGTAAGTCGCTTTGGATAAAAGCGTCTGCTAAATGCCCTAAATGTGAATGTAAATCTGCTTCATTGAAAACCGCTTTGCGGAATGTTTCTATTTTTTACTGCTCGTGGCGCCCCCCATCCGATTTGGCGCCCCACAAAAACATGCTGCCCCGGGCGGCTGCCTGGTTCGGCCGTGCCTAAAACCGCCACTGTTTGGTGTTATTTTGAGCAATATTAGTGGTTAGAAAAAAAAAAGTAGATTTGGAAGCGTTCACGCTGACCTTAGCCAATAACATGGAAGCCCTTAAGAGACACGGTGTCTGGAGGGCTCACTGTATTTTATGGTTCTTCATGGCAAAAAAAGATCCTGGGTTTTTTCGCCGGAATTACACTTTAATACAGGCCTGCGTCAGACACATATACCTTTATTTTTCCTTTTTTTGTTCATGGCCTTTAATTTATTAATTGCTGTGTCAGGAGGTAGAGAACTTCAAAAAATATGTCCAAAAATTAGTTGCCTACCCTAGATTTAATAACACAAGGCATCTAAAATAATCCCATTAAGACACTTTTGATAAAAGTGTCTGCTAAATGACTACAGTAATGAAGCTCTCTGCTTGGAGTGAATCTATCATTAGATCGGATCCCATGAAAGGAATATATAAGTCATTGTTGCTTTTTCGTTTTTTTATAACGGATAGTTTAATCATTTATCGTATTAAATGTTTGCCGTAAATGTTTGCCGTAAAAATGAAATGTTCACACAGACGTAGTTTAAGCAAAAGTGGAATTAACAAATTTAATTGAAAGCACTTCAAGATGTTTTTGAATGCAGGGAGACAGTGGTAGACCCTTGTACACTGGCTGCTTACATTAGGCCTTTACGACCCTGTGTCAAACACCACATCAAAGACCACTGGGATGAATCCTTTAAAACAGTCATCAAACCTATTTATTCTGAGGACTACAGCAGATGAATCTTTAACTTAAATTAAACTGATTAAACGAGTAGCAGCATTTGAAGTAGATTGAAACAAAATATTATCTTTTCATCCCACTTATTTTGATGGAATTGTGATAAGGATTTGTATAATCAAAGAGTAAAGTTATGCCAACGCCCATACTTTCATATAAAACAAATAACATATAATTGTGCTGTCTTTATTTGTTGTGAGTGTGCTACTCATGAATGTGCAAGTTTACCTGTTGACATAGCTCAGGGCGACATAGGTATAGGCTACTGCTGCTCCTGCCTCTCCAGGAGACGGGGGTCTGTGTCTGAAGAAGAGACAGAGAGGGAGAAGAAGACAAAAACAAGAAATGAGAAGATCAAGGAGAAGACAAGAAAAATAAGAAGACAAAGAACAAATGAGAAGATGAAGAACAAGAAGACAAGAACAAGACATTAGACAAACAAGAACAAGACAAGAACAAGAAATTGGGAAGAACAACAAGAACAAGAAGACGACGAAGAACAAGAGCAAGACAAAGGACAAGAACAAGAACAAGATGAAGAACAAGAAGACGACGAAGGACAATAACAAGAAGATGAATAACAAGAACAAGAAAGGAGAAGAAGGAGAAGTACAAGAAATGAGAAGAACGAGAAATGAGAAGAAGAAGAAATAGAAGAGAAAGAACAAGAAGAAGGAGGAGGAAAACATTAGGCCTTGAGCATGGTACTTTTTCTTTATCTTTCCAATGTATTAAGCAACCTCTAGGTTGCCAGGTGGGTGGTTCCTGTATCAGTGAACATATGAGGGCTAAGAAACATCCATTGTGACAACTCAGTCCAAGGCTCAGTCCGATTTCATTGCTCATAGGCAAATCTCAGCCCTTCCCCTCGCTGTTGGGCGTTCACGCGCCATTGAACCATGTCCGATACCCATTTAAAAGATAAGGTAAGGGGTAAGGGGGTGGGCTAACATCCCCTCAAAATTTAGATTTTCGATGAGCACATTCAAAGAAACTGAGAATGCTCCAGTTGTGATTTGCTCCCACAACACCTTGCGAGAAAATGGGAAATCAAGAAATGTCCTAGGCAAGATGGCGGGCAAAAAGATGCGACAGGATTAAAAACCACAAATGTAAGTGTTTTCTATGTTAGTAATAACACCGGGGGCTCTGCGGCAGCCCGGCCGCAGGCTCCGCAGCCCGGTCACGGGCTCCGCAGCCCGGCCGTGGACCGGGGTCGGGCGGCCCAGGGTCGGGCGGCCCAGGGTCGGGCGGCCCACGGTCGGGCGGCCCACGGTCGGGCGGCCCACGGTCGGACAGCCCGCGGTCAGGGAGCTGCTGGGCTCATGTCGTATGAAATCTATATGTTCCATGTTCTAGGGACTCCAAGTTGAAGATAAGCTTTAATTCCCTGCCAAGTAATGCAATAATTTGTTTTAAAAATACTTATTAGCCTGGAGAATGGTGAGTCAATGTGATGTTGTTTCTTTTTATAAACCAGTGTATTTTTTCATTTATTTTGGTAGAAATATCTATCAGTTATTATATAGTATACATAACATGTGGCCATATAACCCAGTTCTGCCATATAATTCCTTCTTATTTTGTTGTTTGTTATGTTTTCTTTCAAGAGACCATTGAGGCCGCTGCCATCACAGAGCCCATCCCTCCACCACCTCAAGCCCCTCTTCTGCATTGGTAGCCCTAAAACCCCAAGCATTTCGAGTTGAGCATCCGCATCTGGCTCTAGAATGTCGCCATTTTCAAGACACACATTGTGGAGAAAGGCAAAGGAAAGGCACAGGACGCAAGTGGGGCAAAAAACAGCCGAACCTCCAGGGCTCGGAAAAGGGTTGACCTCAAACGGGTCTTCATCATTCCGAACACCCGTTCAATGATGCTGCGCCCCCTTGAATGGTAGTAGTTAAAACGCCCCTGTACTGCTCCACAAACGGGGTCCTTGTACGGGGTTATTAGGCAGATGGGCGTATTTAAACAGGTATAACAAACAATACCGTCAACGTCTAATGACATGCACGCCGTCGACGCCTAATGATGACGTCACAGGGTAGGGACTAGCGATGACGTCACAGGGTAGGGTTGTCCCATCTGGTAGGGGAAGAAGGTTAGGGGTAGGGGGTTGGCTTAAAAGTTAGGGTTAGGGTGAGGGTTGAGCAGTGAGGGGTTGGTTTGAGCAATGAGCAATGAATTCAGATTCAGCCCAAACATCTGCAACCAAACATGTGTGTACTTTAACTCAAGCCCAAGTGCTTCAGGGTGTTTACAGGGTATAAGTGGGCACATGTTTCCTCAATTAAAATAAATAATGAATACACTTTTCAGTGGCAGTTGCAAGATATTGTGTATTTATCAACCAGACCCAACATGATGTCATGCAGCTTTGTCTAGACTAGTCATCGGTGAGTACAATCCTGCTGGAGTCAAAGACATGGTTTTGATGCTTGTGTTTTTTAAAACCACCAATATGGTATATATGTGTCTAGATGTTCTGTATGTCAGTTAGCCGGTCTACAAGTGGAATCTGGGATCAATAATAATGCCTGTCTTGACCCACATACACAAAGGCAACAGGTTGTCAAACTTAATACCTCATTAAAACAAAGTTTTATCTGTTTCTTATATAGCAAGTGTAAAACCAAGATACCCATACAGTTTGCAGTCTAGTCCCGTTTTTGTCTAATGATATGTTTTGCCCTGTAAGCTAATTGAATTGTGAGTGTTGTTTTAAAACTATTGAATAAACTTTAGTGAAAGCTATACTAACCCTTTTTTTCTAGACCATATTTTAAGTTTTATTCACACAAGCACATGCAATGGCACACAAGCATGGAGACCCACAAATCATGTTCACATGCACACAACAAGTGATTCTTACAGTGATAATGACTTGCAGATGCGTAACTCCTGCATGGACAAAGGAAAGTCCCAATGCTGCCTTCATGCTAGCAAAACAAAGAACAAGTCTAATCCTGCCATAAAGGAATTGATCTATAAATGAAGTCCCTCAATCTTCAACACCATGACCAACATTCTGAAACACCCATTAACATCCACATTTGCCGCAAACAATGTTAGGCTTACAGCCCACGTAAATAGTTGTGAAATAATGTTCTTATTGTTCTTTTAATTGTTTGTTACTGACCGTTCTGTTTGATATTATGGAAAGGATGTTAGTGAATGATTCAGAGCATGATCCATTTGAAATGGCATCACTTTTGGTTTTGTGTGTTCATTTTTCTTAAAACAATTGTAGCTGAAATAAACAGTCAAATTTAAAACCAATTGCTTCAGTCATTGAGGGCAAAAATCGGCCCAAATTTTATTATTTAGTTTTACAAATCAAGACTAGGCCGATTTGACTAATTGGCTTACATCCTTTCCTTCTGCGTAGTCCAAGACATGCTGCCCACCAGCTTTCAAAGTACAAAGCTGCCACTGGTGGACGTGTATCAATTCACATAACTATCCCTCCCTGATATTTTGTCAGTTCACCAAAACACCCTGAAACAAGTTGAGTCTCACATAGTTATGCCACCATACGCCACTAACAGCGCAAGCAGGCCAATGGCAACCAAGCGGGCAGTCCTTCCTCCCTCACTTTAAAAACAACCAGCCGCCACTGGTGTGTGTATATATATATATATATATATATATATATATATATATATATATATATATATATATATATATATACCTACTGACACACTGGCCCTGGGAGCAGCTGAAAGTGCCTCGGAGGGGCATATGAGATCGGCCTCAAACCTAAGCGTTTCATTAATTGTGAAGAACAGCAGACCGCTCTCTGCTGTTGGACAGCAGCCGCTCTCTGCTGTCCAACCTGGTTAATGGAACACAAGGTGAGAAACACACAATAATGTCCCCATTCCCCCTGCCAAACCCCCAAGGGGCCGTTTCTGTGCAGTGTGCAGTGTGTATGTGTGTCCAACGAGAAGAAATAACTCCTCACTTCCGTAATGAGCATGGAGGAATAGAAGCTGTGGATCAATCTACTCCAACACACTGTAAATCACACACACCTGGAGTGAGGAGGAGACGGGGGGAGGGCCAAACCTCCAGCTCTCCACTCTATTCTTCTGTGGGGCCACCAGCACTGAACCCCACCCTGGGCCCTGTTAGGGCTTCAGATTGGAACCAGGACTAGTGTTTATGAGAGGAGATGGAAAGCCGTCTAATAAGGCCACACAGGTGGTCCACTTTGGTGGTCAACCCGTTTAACACATTTACGTTTTCCCATCATTCCCATAGAATATATAAATCATAGGGAGATACTAAGAATTGTCTAATTACAATGGCTACAATGAGATTAACACACTGTGATAACACTTTGTGTTACTTAATATATGGTTTACGAAGGTTTCATGGATTGTTTTTTACTTTTTAAACAAAGACAGCGACAGAACATCACATTGTTAGTCGTTCTGCTGACTCAGCAGGTAGGAGTGTTTGGGGGCATAGGAAAAACAAGATGCCAACAACCGCGGCCCTCATTAGAGCAGTGGCTGTAGCGCAGGCAGCCCACAACAGGAAACCCAGGATTAATCCCACAACAAACCTTAGGCAGCAGGGGAAGTGACGCCTACTTCATCCCTTCACGACCCCCCCCCCCCATCATTCTCCCTCACACACACACACACACACACACACACACACACACACACACACACACACACACACACACACACACACACACACACACACACACACACACTAAGATTGCCCCAGACTCAGTCACACCTCACCCCCTAATTTCCACCAGACGTGGGCTGTCCCGTCCGTCCCTCCCGGCTATGAGGGCACTGTGGGAAGTGCAGAGTGGTGAGAATCATGGCGACATGTTTATGAGCGCTCCGAGCAGTGGGCGACATTTTTAAGAGAGTGGTGGCACAGGTAATTCATTAAGAAGAGACCCTCTCCGGAGGAAATGAAACTCCTTTCAGTTGGGTGTAGAGTCAGGCCATGTTGCATGTTGTAGAAAGAGCTATGATGTTTACGCCATGTCATGTGAATGTTATGTTTCAACTACAGATTAAACATGCAGCCGCTATGCTTAAACACAACTCTAAGAAAGCTAACATTTTGGAAAAGAAATCAATGACTCATGTATCTCGTTGTTGTGCACTGTCACCATGTCCAGCACACTATCAACCATGAATACTTATTTTTGTTCAGCGTAGCAATGCTGTACCTGGCCTTGCACTAGAACAGGAGTGCTGACATCTTAAGGAAATGTAATTAGGCTGACCAGGTGCAGAGGGCACCAGTTACTACATCCCAAATTTATTACTTCCGTACCGATAGAGGTGGTGAATCAGATATTGTTCTAAATGAGGCCCAAGTGAAGGAGCACACAGTTCTATTGTTGTTGCACAGTGGTACTACTACTACTAGGCTTCAGAGCTCTGACACGTCAGGACTTTATTTGGCCACAGGCCACAACAGCACTGAGAAGTAAACACAGCACTCTTTTCGACATCGGTTCCTTGCAGGCCGGGAACCGTAGCAAAAATGTCAAAAAATCGGAGGGATTTTTTTATGCCACACAAGACAACCCTGCCAAGTACCTCTTCAAGAGATAGAGAATACTAAAAAAAATGGCTGAATGCTTACAATGGGATTTGAAAACAGCACTTCCAGTGATCATAGTGGGGCTTAAAATAAATGGTTAACCTAGTAAGGAGGTTAGATTACATTTATCAACTTTTAAATACTTTCAAGTAGGACAACAACGAGGTGTATATTAACGACTTATTTTGTTTTGTTAGAAGACATGGCATATAACACATGATAACTACATAATAAATATATTTGTTATGTCATCCTTTAAATCAAATAATAATAATTACGCCTCACTGAGATGAATTGAAAGTAACAACCATGTGTGATAAATGTGCTGTAATGTTTCCTAGTTGAGTCTTACGAAACCTCACTGCTGTGGCACTGATCCAGGTCACAGTAAGGCAGTGCCACCTGCTGTCTGAACACCAAACCAGCAGGCGTCAGAGGGGAAGACATGCAGAAAGAATGTGCTGTGCAGTTTCCAGGCGCCTAATTATAAAGCAGAATGTGTTTTAACCAGCCGGCCACCAGATGAGGAGGAAGAGAGGCCAAATCTATCACCCTCTCTGTTATTAGGCTTCACAGGCACTTGGCAGGACACGCCAGATTTCTCACTTCTGACTCCAAGCGGGCACAGACCGAGGAGAGGTGGAAGGGGGGCATACCTTTTTTTCGCTGTAATCCAAATAATTGCCTCATTATTCCCCAATAAGTCATTCAGAGTTTTTTTCCCCATGGCCTCACAACTCGGACACATGCATGACACACAACCAGAGTGGGGAGGAAATTGAAACAAGTCCAGCAACAAACTAGAACAACAGAGAAGAAGCTGCATGCGTCAACTTCAATTAGAACTGGAGAGAAATTGAATGGCTTCAGCAGCATAGTGAAAATCTGCCTTCAATCATGTTTGTGTTATGAGTTATAACACATTCAAAAGGTAAAATTCACAATTGCGACCCAGCTTGGATTCCAATTGTGAATCATTGAACATACAAGGGCACTGAGAGAATGGGGGGGAGCTGCAGATTATGAAAACTAGAGTTTTCGCGCACGCGTTGCGCACGCTCAACCTCTAGTTGTAATTAAACCCATAGCAATCATGTGGAGCCCCCAGTCGATAATGTAACACATTTCTGAGCGCATAATACAATAAAAATTTTGCCTATAATGTTACAATGTATAACATTCGTTCACTACAAATGACTCTTAAAAGCAGTGCCAACATTCAAATATTTTTTAACCATTCAGCGAACAAAAGTTAACAGGCTGATTATCATTTAGGGAGCCACTCAATGACAAGCAGAAGCGTCATCAAAACGCCCACTGAAGTGGTGTGAGAAATACCGACTTTCTACTCCTCATTCACAGGTAATTTGGAGAAAATACTACCTCAGGGTGGGGCTGCTCGATTTTGAAAAAAATGAGAATCATGATTTTTTTTAGGTCAAGATTGAAATTATGATTCTTCAAACGATTCTTTTTGAGTTTGAAAATAAAATGCATTTATTCTGCATTTCAAAAAAATATACTAGAAGATTAAATAAGTCTCGGAACCAGCAGTTGTGATTCACGTCTGTCTGAGGCCTGTTTCAGATTAAAGCTGGTTGTTTGATGGCAAAAACGCCCCTGAGTGTGGTGAGATTGAATACCGACTCTGATGTTAGTGAAAATTCTGGGTATCTATCAGTAGCAATATCAAGCGCCAACCGAGAGTGAGTATGGGCTGCGCGATCCGATTTTAAAAGATGAGAAGTTCACCCATCGATTTATTTTTAGGTCAAGATTGAAATTATGATTACTGCTTATCGACAAGAGATTTTTGTGAAGTTTGAAAATAAAATGATTTTTTCTGAATTTCCCAAAAAAAATATCTTAGAAATTAAATAAGAAGGAAAACAAGCAGTTGTAATAGACCGTCCTGTCCTGCAGGAAATGTTATCAATAGCTGGTTTTGACGGCCAAACAACCGAGTTTGTTCACATACTGAGTTAGTGGAAATCTGGGTTTTCGTTTT
>OLKM01002695.1:12638-57800 GCA_900291075.1 Melanogrammus aeglefinus | reverse complement strand
TCAGAGGGTTCAACCCTGATAGTCCACTCTTTAGATAGTACAGTGAATCATTTTGACATGAAGCAGGGAAATGGTCCTCTATACGGGGTATGGGTAGGCTCTTTTTTAGTCAAGTTGTTTCAGTCTGCGGTAATGCACCACATTCGCAGATTCCCGTTTTTTTTCGGACAAAGACAATTGGTGACGGAGTAGGGGTATGTGATTTCCTCTTGATGCTATTGGAAAGGTTTGGAGAGCTTTTTAGTCATTGAGGTCGCAGGGTGAGACATGTCGATTGATTTTGAGTGGTACATGAGGTCAAGCTCTATCGGATGAGTGCTCTGCATGTTAACATCTAGATCATGTTAGAAAATCGCATTCTGGCACTTCTTTGTTTATTCTAGTGTATGTTGTCCTAGTTTGGTGCATGGGGCTGTCGTGAATGATGGGATAGAAAGATTTCAGCTTGCTGATTGATTTTTCATTTGTGACACCGACTAGAGCCATTGTGTCTGTGAAGGGAAATCTGAATGTTTGTTCCTGGTCAAAGTGTGATAACGGCATGCCCACAGTCAGTTGGGAGAGCAGTCAGCATTGATGTTTTTGGGTATAAGGGGATGTCACGCTGACGGAAATATATTTTGTGACCAGCAGAGCTTAAATTTATCTGTGGGATTGAGGCTTTACATGCACTATCTGGTCATAGACGATCGGCTCCTGGCAGTGGGTAGTTCTCTCCGTAGAAACAAGAGTTGGAACTCACCTTCACCAAGGTTTATTTGTGAAGATGCCCTTTTAAGAGTAAAAGCTGCGCAGGCTTTAAGCGTAATGGGTATGGTTGTGCTGGCTTACAACGCAGACTTTGGGCTTTTGTTGGGAGTCAGGTTTCGGTGTTTGTCACACTCTGCATTAAGCATTAGCCAGCTGGCCTGGAATGGAAGGGTTTCTGGGACTTAGTTACGCCTTGCTTAATGCAGTTTGGATCATTGGACCGCAGGAATTAGTCATACAACAAGATATTTGTATTGTATGTACTGATATGGGCTTAACTAAGCTAGGATGTGAAAAATGGTTTGGCAATTTTATTTTGGGGAATCACATCCACTTCAACATGCCAAATATCGGAACCTTTTGTCGCGCTGACTTCATGTTTGTAGTGGCATCTTTACATAGAGAGATCACTGTCGGTGGGAAAGGTACAAGGGAATAAAATGACTGGATTTGATTGTTACTGAGAATCCTGATGTCAAGTTATGCCATGCATTGGAGCTCATTCCTAAACATGCTTCCCTATCAAAGGCTCTAAAAGTCTGCTTGATATCTTATGAATAGTTGCTGAATGCATTTGGGGGTTCATGCAGTGCACTGTGCTCAAACAGGGGATACTAGTTTGACACTCGAGCTCTGCCTTGTCCACAGCAGAGCTTAACTGTTTAAAGACCCATGATTTGTGGGGGTTGTTGTTGGTAGTTAGTGGACGTTGGGTTTGTCTGAGTTTGGTGTTCACAAGTTTCTTCTGAAACAGCATTAGTTTTGGTTGTGCATTGCGGCATCATGTGCGATCTCTCCACAATTGTAAAAATGCCTGCTTTAATGAGATTCTCGTGGGAAGGCTTGGAGTGTGGAGCTGTGTTGCTGCCTTTTGCTTTCGGTGAGAAACTTTCGTCCTGCGCTCATCAATTGGGGGGGATTGGATTATTGAGTAGTGACACTTTGCTTTAAATCAGCTCTAACAGTTGATTCTCTCTCAAGCTGCGCCTAGTGTTCGCATCGCACACCGCTAGGACTTTGTTGCTAGGGGCTCAGACTCTATCAGTAGTTAGGTGTGTTTAGTATGAACTTTAGTTTGTGTCCCGCAGTTGTCGTTTTGTCCCCCACTCGCATAAACGTGTTTTACTCACGCACAACGTACGTAAAAAGCTCTCTGATTGGCTCTCTGATAGCCAATCAGAGAGCTTGTTACATGGCTAATTTGCATTGCTTTACCAGTGCAAGGCTCAAAGTGTCACGGAAAGGCTAAATGGAGTTGGAGAGGCTAAAAGGAGAAGCTAAAGTATGGAAGCATATATGTAGCAAAATTCGAATGGCAATGCAATTTGCAATTTGCAATTCAATAAGTAATTACGTTATGCAATTGACAATGCATTATGCAATTTCATAATGTAATTTGTAAATACGTTATTCAAAGTGTATTTTAATACGCAAAGTGACAATGCAATCCTCAATTACATTTGCAAAAGTTCTAAAAATACAAATAGAATAACATTTTGTCAAATTCTTTGAGTTCCTTTATTCAAATTGAAAAGCTATAGCGTCCCCGTGATTGCAATCCACTTCGCCACGCTCCGTGTGCACGCGCTGTGCAGCAAATGCTTGAAATTTGAACATGTCATGTCTGTCGTCGTGAAATGCGTGAATTACATCAGGTCCAGAGGATTGCAACACCGCCAGTTCCGTGCCTTTGGGAACAAGTCAGAGTCTCATTAGGAAGCCTGTCTTGACTGTCGATTATGCTGTGATGCACTGTATGACAAACCGGGTCGTGTGGATTAGCAGGGTGGAACGTGCTGAAGATGATTGGCTTTAAGTAGAGATGCTGGAGTAAAGTTTCATGGAGACGCTAGTTACTATCGACTATTGTCCAGATGGATAATGGATTTGGCCATTCCTTGCTGGATTTGATTCAAAGATCTAAACATCCTGAACTTAAAGCTGCTGGGTCCTGGTCAGCTCATCACAACAGCCTATGAGAGTTTGAAGGCCTTCTGCACAAAACTGAGGCTCAACTGTCTGCAAAAAAACCTCTGTCATTTTGCTGAATGCAAATCTTTGGCAGAAGAGGGAACAGTATTCAGTGGTGATCAATATGTCTCTGCTATTGAAAACCTGCAGCAAGAGTTTGATGAGCGATTTGCTGATTTCAAGGCTCACTGTGACACTTTACAGCTGTTTGTAGACCCCTTTCTCAGCTGATGTGGGTGAGTGTCCCCAGACAGTTGCAAATGCTGAACTCTTGACTGTCACAGTCCTACATGGCCACAAAGAACTCCAATTTCTGTTTTTCAATAATCAGAGCTTACACAGGAGATAATGGTAGAAAAGACTGTTGATATCCTTAGAGAGCTGACACTACTTTAGTGTCCAGAGCTGTCCAGAGTTTTCAGTCGTGTTATGTGTCTTTTTGGGAGCACATATGTGTGTGAGAAGCTGTTCTCTACAATGAACTTTAATAAAAGCAAGTACAGGACAAGGCTTACAGATGCTCATCTTGAGGCTGTACTCAGAGTTTCAACTGCAACGTCCATCAGAGTAAATACAGCTCAGCTATGTGAACAGAAGCGCTGCCAGTTATCTGGCAAGAAATAAAGCGCAAAAGGACTCAGAAGTGATTTGTCTTTTGAGTGAAATGTTAAAATTGGTTATTGAAGGTAAAAATTGCCCTAACTGTTAAAATGTGCAAAGCTAGAGTTCTTTTTTGTGTTGTTATTTAATATGAAGACAAGAACATAAGTGCTGTCAGTTCATGAAAGGCTTTGATAAGTTATTTAAGAATGAGGCCAAAAACATTTGCACGTGTGAATTTAATAGTTTTGTAATATTATCATATAATATTTGAAAATAAACCACAGTTGTCTCGAGAGAGTTTTATAGTTTGATATATTATCATTAATATCTCGAAAATAAACCCAGTTTTCTGAAATATTTGTGATTTTTTTAATACTTGTCTCGAACAAGTGGCCACCCACTGAGATGGCAGTGCCAGCAGTGGCCCCCAGCTCATTTGAGTTTGAGACCCCTGATTTAGAGAGTCCCCAAATGGAATAGCTAATCGGAAAAGGAAAAACAGCGGGGAAATGGAAATGCAAATCGCCCTTTTAAATGTCTGATTAAAATCTGTATTCTTAATCCAATTTGTGAATCCAGTTATTTATTTCTCTTTTTAAACTGCATTTTCAAATATATTTTTAAATTGTATTTTTAAATTGCATCATTTATTTAATGAAATCATTAATGATTTTTTAAATAATGTACTTATTGACTGTTTTAAGTTGTTTTTGTAAATCCCATTTTAATTTGAGCTACTTATTGATGGATTAATATTTCATTTGTAAATAGTTTTTATAATTCCTATTTTTATTGGCCATTAAAATATCAAATAATGAATTACTTTATTACTATTTCCGTGACACTTGTGGTCCTCCATACATGTTGTCGAACAACAAAAATATACAAAGTAGTCTACACAAATCCTATGAAAAATAATAATGTTCCGCACCGCTACTTATCAAACACTGGTATCATTTTGACAAACCATTATTTTGCTTACGCATGACGCTGAACTCGTCGGCCAATTAAAAGCGTGCATTGCGGTTCCTACGCACGGGAATTCTTCCGTGCAAATCCCGTATGGACCATGGACACTGCAGTAACTTTAATGTGTCAACAGATAGAACACGGGAGTTAAGACTTAAGATAGGCCTACGACGTAAGTAGCATGACACACCTATACAACATTATTTGTTGCCATGTTGGTTAAATGTCTTTGTAAACTGTTCCATTCCGTCCCCCTGTGAGCTGGTAAAACAACCTGGGGTAGCTACATGCAGGACCTATCGGTTACAGAGTATCTAACTATACGTAGGGCTGTGCAAGTAATGTTCGTTCTCCATAATTTTAAAACCCTCATAACCCATGAATAATGTCATGCAGACATCTCGGACCTTTCCCTTTTTTGTTTTGTATCTTAAGACTACCAATGTGCATTCCCAGTAAACATATTTAGTTCCATATATTTCGTATCAGAGTTTATGGAAATATATCAAATATCAATCTGAATCATTTCGTTTCGCAGCAAAAAAGTAGGATGTTTTACTGTGTTCAGTAGCCAGTTTTCTTTCGATGATGCAGACTTGTTCAATGCCAGTACCTGATTTACCAGCCAAACCTGTTGCATAGCTTACAGAGTGGCAACAGCTATCCAACTTAAATAAGTCGAGACTGTGACTCGTGAGCCATGGCACTGTAACAGACCGGGTGGAGCTTTCGAGAACAACCCACACAAGATTATCGGTACAACATATAGGTAACACTATTTTCTTTATTAGAGCAGCGAGCGAGAGTCAATTGTGGGGAAGCAGCAACAACAACAACAACAATGTTCGTACGTACCCTAGCCTACACTCCTCAGGTCTTCTGCATCGGAGGGAACACCAGACAACACACGTTGGAATCATCGTGGTGGAACAAATATTTCAGTCTATATTCATGTGGTTCAAATGTAGTCAATTAGGGTATACATGATTGGACAAGTGCATTCATATCTGCACACCATTAATGTAACCATGTTATGGTCCAGAGTGTAAAGTAGGCGTATCTTATATTTTTTTGTGTTCTCCTTAATCATCCCTATAGTCTGAAATGCCTTCGCAGGCTCACATTATATGACACACCAGCCCCTAAGCCCATTAAAGCCCCCTGTTTCAGCCATTCAGCCCAGTAGTGGCTAGTGAGCTAGTGGGTAGCTTGTAGTAGATGGTGGTAGTAATAGGTGTCTTGATGAACTGATTCTCCTTTTTAAAGCCCCTCTTGGCAACTACTCCTGTAAACCGACACCTCCTTCCTGTTCACTCTTCCCAAACCATCCAATGTGCCGTCCGGTCTCATGCCCTTGTGCTCCTGCCTCCCCCAGAACGATGTGGTGGCTGCTGTGGGTCCTGGTGGCCCTGCTCACTCTCTTCTCCTGTCTGGACGTGTGGTACTTCCTGCGGGCCGCCGCCGTCCTCACCCGGGCCTGGTTTCAGACCCCGGTGTGGGACGTCACCGCCGAGCAGGTGGTGGCGGGGCGCGTCCTCCCCCGGGACATCGACATGTGCCACATGAACAACGCCCGCTACCTGCGGGAGTGTGACTTTGCCCGCTTCTCGCTGTACATGCGCAACGGCGTGTTCAAGGCGCTCCGAGCCCTGGGTGCCAGCATGGTGGTGGGGGCTACCACCATCCGCTACCGGAGGGCCCTCTGTATCGGAGAGGGCTTCGAGCTGCGCAGCCGCATCGTCACGTGGGACGAAAAGTCATTTTTCCTAGAGCAGAGGTTTGTTTCCACAAAGGACGGGCTGGTGTGCGCTGTGATGTACTGCCGGCAGAACATCATCCGTGGCAGTCCCGACAAGATCATGCAGCATCTATGCAAGAGGAAGGTATGTCACCTGTACCATTTTCTTTCTTTTGTTTACTTTTTTGGTTATGGTGGCTGATTGTCTTTGTTTCCGACATGGCGGCTGTAACCCCTGATGGCGTTGTCATTGCAGGTCGAGTGCCCCGAGTTTCCGGATGACCTTCAGCATTGGGTGAACTTCATCTCAGCCAGCAGCCAAGCCCTCAGAGCAGAAGGGGGACTGGAGGACAAAAACAAGTGAAGCAGGCCTTGAACGCTTTTTGGAAAAGAAGATTAATTTTCTACGCCTCCTATTTTGTGAGCCAGCATTCTCGTATGAAAAGGAGATGTAGCTGTGGTTCGATGGGGTCCGCCAAGGGGCTTCTGTGTGACACTACAATGTGAACCCAGTTGTGCCTTATCTTTTGATTAAAAGCTTTTTCTTGGAATCAACACAGGCTTCTTTTACTGTCAGCATTCATGAGATCAAACACCCCTGAAATGATATTAGTTGACAAGAATACAATATTGATAGGATTATGATTTAATGAATGACTTCTGGTATAGGTGGAGCTTGAGTGTTGGTGGTTAATGAGCTGAGGGATTCAGATGGGTAGGAAGAAAGAAAAGTACTTTTAAACCTTGTGGATTAATGCGGATAGGATGGGCTCAATGATGGGATAGAGACGAAAACGGGGTCAAGTGAGAATCAATGTGAATAGGTTACATCCCTCAGCAGAAGTAATAATTCGCTTCCACTTTAAACCAGTTATTTCAACAGCTACAACACAAAAGGGCTAAGTATGAAATACATGTGTACATATAAGATATTTATGGTATTGTCAGAATCTTTATGAAATCGGCTGAGAACACTAAAGATATACGGAACAGTGGTAGGTGTATCCTATGTTTTGGAGATATTAATAATTATATTAAATAAGTCAATGCAGTTGTCCGAGTACATCATTCACAAGAATGTCGATGTAACATATACAAAAACTAATGAAACAACTCTACAGTGTAAACTAAGCGTTAGGTATAAACCCACTAGACCTTCAGAAATGCAAGCGGTTCGTTTATCTAATGAAGGCTGACGTTCTGTCCAAGCCTGCCTCTCCCGGAAGTAGGAAGCTTCCTCCATCTACCGGCTTCTTCATTTTGACAGCGCATCCCATGGTAGCAATTTTTTTTTCCGAAGACATAGTAAGTGAAATATTTAGATTATTCAACGTGTCGCTCGTATTATTTATAACCGAAGTGAACAATGAAGGATAAGGCCTAAGCACCTGCTCGTTCGTAGTATCAGTGGCGACTACGCCACCGGCTAACGGGAGCTAGCACGGCTAACAGATTGGGTTGTTACAGAAGGATCCTGTTGCAGCACATAGGGCAGCGCGTCCATATCCTCAAGGTTGAAATTGGTGATGGCACGAATCCATCGTTTTATTGGGTCTCGGGTGTGTTCTCATATCAATTAGACCCACGAGTAGGTTATACTTTACCGTTGTTATCTCCTTGCTCTTCCACGATGTTATTGGTGAGGTCAAAGCTGCATTTTATTGTAGTATTTAATAATACCGTAGTGTTCAGAGCAGAACAATTTCCAAATGCATCCCTGTCCAAAGATTAAAATATAAACACACTTCGACATATAACACTCATAAGGATGCTGCTACAATGCCTGCTGGCCATAATGTTCTATGCTATTGGTGTTTAATCCTAATTCTCATTGGCTTGCTTGCTTCCTTGCAGAGACATGTTCCTGCTGTTGGTGGGTGCTCTCCTGCTGCTCTTCTGCACAGTAGATGTTTGGTACTTCCTGCGAGGGGCCCAAGTTTTTTTCCAGGCATGGTTTCAACCCCGAATAGAGGACATTATGGCCGAGCAAAGTGTGGATGGTCAGGTCCTGCCCCACGACCTGGACTACATGGGCCACATGAATAACTCCCGCTACCTGAGGGAATGTGACTTTGCCAGGTTCCACCATTACATGAGAAATGGGCTGTTCATGGCCTCACACAGCCTGGGGGCACGGATGGTGGTGGGGGCCTCCACTATCCGTTATCGGCGCTCGTTGGCGTTCCGCGAGCCCTTTGAGATCCGGACCAAAGTGATCGGCTGGGATGAGAAGGCCTTTTATTTGGAACAGCGCTTTGTGTCTAAGAGGGACGGCTTCATCTCAGCGGTCATGCTCTGCAGGCAGAACGTGGTGCGCTGCAGCCCCGAGCAAATCATAGAGTTTGTGTGCAAAAGAAAGGTAGGTGAATTGAGAACCCGAGGTTTATCCTGTGTTCTGTCCATGCTTTTTTGTTTGTTTATTGTGTGTGTGTGTGTGTGTGTGTGTGTGTGTGTGTGTGTGTGTGTGTGTGTGTGTGTGTGTGTGTGTGTGTGTGTGTGTGCGTGTGCGCAGATCACATGTCCAGAGTTTCCTGAGGACCTCAAACACTGGCTAGACTACATCTCAGCCAGCAGCCAGGCTCTCAGAGCAGAGAGCGGCCTGGAGAAGAAAGACGAGTGAGTCGCGTCCCGAGGACAGGAAGCCTCATTCCCAGCATATTGTTTGCACACTGACGTGAATACGCACATGCAATGAAACATTCTCATTCTAGGAAATTATGTAGTTAAGTTGCTCTCTCTAATATATATATATATATATATATATATATATATATATATATATATATATATATATATATATATATAATTTATTTATTTTTCGCCCAATGATGTATGATCCTTTTTAATTTTAAGTTATTCCATATTATTAAATGACTGTCTTGACTGAGTATTGAAGAAGGCCAAAAGTAAAGTCTTCCTTATGGAACCAAAAGTATAAGGAATGCAAGAATGATTACAGAAAACAGGGGATGTTTAGCATTTTGTATCATCATGGCTTTAGATACGCATGTGGAACCTTAGATAACAATGACATCAATGCATGTTTTCATACAAAGGGAATGATTTATTTGTGCCTGTTTCCCATGAGTAAGATTTCCAAATGTACGATAACCATTCATACTAGAAAAAAAAAGTCTTATTTTTTTCAAATATTGGGGCGTGATCTGATACTTGAAGTACCTAATATGTTTATATAGACACTTTACTTTTACAGTTTGCACTGGTTATCCCACGGTGAAAGACTGCACTTTGTGAGTTATCTTGAGGGACTGTTTAATAGATTAGGTTTAAGATGACACAAAAGGGCATTTAAGCACAGGTTGTGTGAAGGGGCTTGACTATCAATCAGCTGGATCTGTCAATGCATAAAACTGGAACACATTAAGAAGTTATATTAATACATATTTTACATTAATCAAATGACAAATTTGTACAATCTCGAGCCTGACTACTTTTTTTTTTGTGACCAAAATAATGTATCATTCCTCATGAAAGAATCATCTGTATTTCTATCCCGCATTATATGGATGTTTTGTCTTATGTGTTCATATTTATGAGTTTACTGAGTGCAGCTTGTTTAAATTCTGAGAGGGGGAATGTGAAAATAATTGTATTTTTGATTGTTATTTATTTGATAAATTATTCAGAGATCCAAATATAGGATTATACGGTGTATGCTCATTATTAAAATGCCTTTTAAATGCTTTACCAGTTGGTTGTGTTCTTTGGGCATCAGGTGTATACTGTATAGGTGTGGCCTTTGGTGTACATCTTAGGGTTTTAATTTTGAGTGGCATGAATAAAAAGTGAAAACATGTTTCCTTTATTCAAACTTCTCTTACCCTTTGTACATAGATTAATGTCGCCATCTACTGGACAGGGCTATGTGTGAGCATTTGGTCACATGACTTGGTCGGTAAATAATAAAGAGAAAGCTGGAAAGTATCATGAACAAAAGAATACCGACACTTCTCGACATATTTGTTTGAACTCCAAGGTTCAGGGTTTCTCGATGACTGTGTTCGCCATCTTTTCTAGCCACGCCCCTCATTGACTACTCGCTCACTGCGTTCACTTCCTGTAAACAGAGCTCCGGCTGTCAGGGACTCTTTAAAAAAACAAAATTGCTCCAACGTCTGTGTTTCAACGATGGCCCAAGCTGGAGTTGTTCTCGATAAAGACCAGTTTAACTGTTCAATATGTCTGGACGTGTTGAGGGATCCGGTTACTATTCCATGTGGGCACAGTTATTGTTCGGGTTGTATCAAGCATTACTGGGACCAGGACGAATATCTCGGGGTCTATGGCTGTCCCCAGTGCAGGCAGTCTTTCAACCCGAGGCCGCTGCTCGGCAGAAACACGATGCTGGCGGACGTCGTGGAAAGATTCAAAAACACTCGCTTCCAGACCACACAAACGCCCGCCGCAGAGAGCTTCGCCGGACCCGAAGATGTGCAGTGTGACGTTTGCACGGGCAGAAAAAACAAAGCGGTTAAATCGTGTCTCGTGTGCCTGGCCTCCTACTGCGAGCCTCACTTGAAGCCTCACTACGAGTCTGCAGCCTTCAAGAAGCACAGGCTCGTTGCAGCCTCGGAGAAACTACAGGAGACCATATGTCCCCAACACGACAAGCTCCTAGAGGTCTACTGTAGAACCGACAATCAGTGTATTTGTTACCTTTGTCTGACAGATGAACATAAAGGACACGATACAGTTCTAGCTGAGACGGAAATCCGAGAAAGGAAGGTAGTTATGGTTTATATTTTATTGATCGAAACGGAACCTGTTGATTGTGTCAAGCCAAAGAACAATACTCACACTGCTGTGTTTACGTTGATTCATCCAGACTCAGCTTGGTGAAGAGAAGCGACACTCTCAAACTAAAATCCAAGAGAGGGAGAGGGAAACCATGGAGCTGAGACAAGCCATTATGTCTCTCACAGTAAGTATAAATATATTTATGACACTTCACTAATAATAGAGTATCTTAAACTTTAAAATGAACTATTTTGCTGTCAACCCCATCGCCACCACCCACCCCAGCGGTCTACTCGGGCAGCCATCGAGGGGAGCGACAAGGTGTTCACGGAGCTGATCCGATCCATAGAGCTGAAGCGGTTCGAGGTGCGGGAGCTCATCGGGGTCCAGGAGAGGAACGCTGTTCGCCACGCCGAGGAGCTGTTGTCGAGGCTGGAGAAGGAAACCAATGAGCTGAAGAGGAGAGAGGCCGAGCTTGATAAGCTCTCTCACACCGAGGATCACGTCCAATTTCTACGGGTGAGGGTTCCTTTTCTGCTGGATGGTTGCATTATTGTTATAACTGTATTATTAATTATATAAATAGCCTTTTAGTATTGCGTATTGCCCTTGTTCAGCATAAATACCATTAAATAAGAGTATTTTACACCCAGTCCCTCACCCACTCACTCTCATGGATAGCTATTGACACACGAAACCTTTGACACTTTTTGGTACGGTAGTTTTAAGACTTTTTCAACCCCAAAACTGCTGAACTCACCCTGGTTTTGTTGCAGAGCTGCCAGACTGTTACCCCTATTGCCGGCGGTCTACCCTCAATCATTGTGGACCCCAACCTGGACTTTGGCTTGGTGATGGTGGCTGTCAACGACTTCAAGTCTCTGCTACAGGAAGTGTGCCAGGGCGGCTTCAGCAGCATCTTCGAGAGAGGTCAATTCATGACCTCTAATGACAACAAACTAATAGTCATTGACAGGTTGTTTTGGGATTTCCATCCTAATGCATGCGTGTGTCTCCACTTGTAGTAAGAGAAGTGACTATCGTGGATTCTCCCATTCCTGCTCTCGAGCTGGAGGCAGAGCAGCTCAACGCCCAGACAAGTGTCCACATGGATGCAACCCCAAGTGAGTCCATGAAGTGTTTGTTTGTTATTCCAGCAAGCAAGACAATAAACCGAATAATGCTGAGAGAGGCTGGCATTCAACAAAAATGTTGAAAATAATTAAAAACTAATAATAAATTTAGTTTTTATTTACATTGTTTCGGATCCACTCACTGGTTCCACTTGTTTGCGAGAGACTTCAGAAGACACAGGTCTTCAAACGTATGCCAGTAGGCCTACTTCAAATGATCCATCAAACAAAAAAAGGTTTTTTTTTCACTGTGCAAAGTGTCACTGACATCGCACAGCAGCAATAGTGCTGTTCAAGAGGATTTGAGAAATACCACAGATGCAGTAGCCTGGTCCCTGAAGTTTAAAACTATTGGATCTGCCCAGTGCCGCTCTGGATCTGCCATAACCAATCGCTAACGTTTGGCCGGGAGTCACGTGGCGCACAGGCTGTAAATAAACCAAACACTGTGCGTGAAGGTGTCCGTCAACGAGAGCTGACTTTAGCGTCATTGATCTCAGCCACTCCCTCTGTTCGCTGATTGGACGCAGACAATTTCGAGTGGAGAAAACCCACTAACATACCGTAGACCCAGACCTAGTACTGAAGGGAAACTCAAAATAAGCAGAAGTAGGTGGGCGGAGCCAGGCTACAGGTGCACTATTCTGGATGGGGAATCGCTAGATTATAAAATAAAATATTGTAACTGTAAGACTATTCATGTTTATTACCAACTGGTAATTATCAGTAGGTAGAGCTTTTTATATATATTTTGACATAATTTAAACAATAGCTGCTAGGTATGTTAATTATTAAAACCGTTGCCCACGCCCCTCTAATGTCAATAGGGATGGGCGGTTATCCTGACCCCAAACAAACAGTGTTTGTTTTTTCAGCGACCCTTCCTCCTACACCTGGGCTAGACCAAGCACCCGTGGGCCCGCTGAACCCCTTCCTCTCTCCAGGATCTGCCCTCTCCACGTTCGGTGGCTTCGCCTTACCATTCGGTAAGTCAGGCGGTAAAACCACCAGCATACACATCGGCCCGCGGTATCATGGACATCATTTACATTTAGGGCATCTGCCAGATGGTTCTATAAGAGACTTATAGTTAGTACATTGGTCAGAAGTAGAAGAAACAATATATCGCTGTCGGTACTGTAAGGATGTTCATAAAACCAAGTGCCAAGCCGTAACAATTGTAAGGTTAACCCATTCCCTGTATACAACAAAGCTAGCTAGAATAAGATGATACACATTAAGTAATATTTTTAAGTGTCAGGAGGTACAACATCCGATAAGTGCGTACATTAAGTGCCCGGATGTACAACATCCAATTAGTGCCTTAGAGGGGTTGAGGTGGGGGGAGGCTATGCAGAGCCTGAGGTGAACTCTGAACAAGTGAGTCTTAAGTCTTTTTTGGAAGTGAGCGCCTGCGGTTCTGACATCGGCAGGGAGCTCGTTCCAGAAGTCACAAACATGACCTCTGTGTTCACTCTAAAATATGGTGCAGTTCGCCCTACGGAGGTCTTTCAACAATCTGCTTGACAGCAAAGGAGTCGTGCCTTTTGGTTTATTCTTAATATCGACATCCCCCAGTGAGTCAATTGGAAAGCAACTTGGGTTTTCCTCTGCCCGCGAGCATTAACAATTAACAGTGACTTGTTTCAATGTGGTTTTAAAAAACAATTAAAGTTGACGTCACCACAGTATACCTGCTTATTGGCCGATACAATATGAACTTTTGTCGAGAGAGGAAGGGAGGCGACGAGGAAGAGAAAATAATGGTTGAGCTTGGTTGTTTCATCAAGGATGTCGATACAAGAAAAACATCTAATTAAGCCAGCCGTATCCTTTGAGCTCTCTCCCGTCTTGATCGACACAAGTTTCTGTCCCCTCAGGTTCCAAGCTTTCCTCAGGCTCTAGACAAAGACATTTGCAGAGACGCTCCCACCCGCGGAGAAAATAGCACCGGGACAGCTTTATAATTTCACAAGACCATGCAGGACACTCACAGCTCCTGGGGTTGAATCCCCTCCCCTTATACTCTGCCCTATAGTTAACACAACGTATCCTATTTTTTGATTTATTAAATTGTATTCGGTCAATGGGATACTACGGTAAATGGACCCAGCTGCAGTTGGCCAAAGTATTTTTGTTTTTTTGATACGAGGATAGAAGATCAATTCCACAGCTCATCAGCTAATGTTACATAGAGATATAACGGGGTTGCATTACACCACGTGAAAGTTGAACGGAATGCAATAATTGGTTGGTATCCCTGATTTTACTCTTTAATTAATACCTATTCGCCATGTACTGTTACCATTGGCACAACAGTTTTATTTAACCTTAATTTGAAGAGTATTAATATTGATAAGTTGTATTTCTTTTTTATGATTATGCTTTTAATTATACTTATCATCCGTTCCCATTGGGCAGTGATCAACAGTTAAATATTTGTATTTTCGGACAAATGTTACGTTATTTGTAAGGCACAAATAAAAAAAATCACAAACATGACTTGAATGGCTGTTCCTCTCCATTAACTCCCATTGTCATTGGCGCACATGTGGGCTACCACGGCCCTTAAAGAACTGGAACGGTACAATATTCTGCGCTTCTAAACATTGTACAGACGGCTAGGGTATGGCGGGTTGATCCCTTAATAGCATTACTACAGATACACGTCTCATTGTTGATCGATTCTAGCGTCAATAGGATAAATTGTCCCTTCAGTGTTGGTAATGGAGTTCGACAAGGGGGCTATTGTCACCAGCCCTCTTCAACCTGTATATCAACGATTTATCTAACCAACTGAATGGCTGTATGATTGGCAACACGGTGATAAAACGATCTAATGTGTGCAGATGATTTCGCCATTCTCTCCAGTAGTGCTGGGTTTCAGCAGTTGTTAAATGTGTGTACAGAATATGGTGTCAGACATGATGTGCAATACAATTCAAATCAGAGCAGTGTGATATGTAGGGCGAAGGGAGATAAGGACCTCCTCTTTCCACAATTTTATCTTTCTGGGGAAGAGCTTTGTGTTAGTTCTAAAGTAAAATACCTAGGGGACTTTATAACAGATCAAATGCGTGATGATGACATTTTTAGACAGTGTCGTACATTATATACCCAAGCGAATATGTTGGCAAGAAAATTTCATGTGCTCTGATCATGTAAAAATATGTCTCTTTTAGGAGCATATTGCACTCCCCTTTATACTGCCCCCTTAAAGGGCTAAGTTAGTATGCACAGTTGCTTGCAATGATTGTTTTAGAATCGTGTAGAAGCTTGTCTACACTAGAAACTCAAGCTGCCTTTTCCACCGGCACAATTGGAAGGTGTCGCACAAAAGAAACACCTGCATTCCTGCTACAAGCTCCCGTTCAGAAATGGTGTTCAGCTCAGGGGGGAACATGTCTCCACCATTAAGCCTCAAAATGTTGAAAGACTTGTTATAGGGACTGGTTTACATCTTAAGAATCATATCTAAATACTTCCCTCATCTTACGCACAGAAAAAACACAGAAAAAATACTTGTTCAAAGGTGCAATTAAGAGAAGACAAGAGAATGAAGTTAATATTTTCTATGTTCAGTGTCTGATTCAGGAAATTGTTGCATTTAAGCTTAAAACAGGAGTCTTCCCTTTCTGTTGTGCCGGTCCTATATCAGGCACCAATCATATTACTAATACTGTTTTCCCCTTCTGTATCAGGTAAATTAGAACAATATTATTATTGAAAACAAATCTTGAGAGAATCATGAGCTCAATTCTAAGCCAGAAAATTGTGTTTCTCATTTGATCATGCAACCCTACCCCACATCTATTTTACTCTAAAGCATATCTAAATACAGTTTCCCCCAGTAGTTTGGTGGTAGCAGTTATGCTGTGTAAAGGTGGCGGGTATGTAGTAGGGCTATTGTTTTGGTTAATTCTCCTCAAATAATTGTGCGGTTTGTTTATTCAAAAATAATTGTTAATGTTGGCACTTTCCTTTTACAATAATAATAATAATAATGATGCAATAAAAAAAAGGTCCTCTGTTCATTCATTGGAAAGGAAATGTTTTGATACATACTCTACATGCTTCAGTTGGTTATCAAAACCAGGTCTCACAGGTGGCCGGTATAAATAATATTCTACCACTCACCTTACAATGATTGCTTGCCTTTGGCATACAATTCAGTGATAATTTAGTCAAGAACAATTAATCAGATGTAGCTTTTTGATGATGCATTCACCTCATAAATCATGAAACACTGCTATTTCCTGCATGAAAATACATATACCGTGAATAACAAAAAGTATTGGTAGCGCCGGTATCGATATTGTCGATTCTGGTCCTGTATGGCTATTTGGTATATGATCGAAACCAAATGTTGCAATTTCCTACCTCTACTGACGGCAGTTTGCAAAGGCCTACCTATTTATACCTCACCTGTAACTACTTTTGATTGGATGTCTCACGGTGAAATATTCACGTCGGTCACCTGAGGCACCACTCCCATATTTCACAGTCACACTTCCCTGTTTGTTTTGTATGAGAGAAAATGGCTGCGTTGACCAGCATTTCCATCGAAGAAGATCAGTTCAGCTGTCCAGTGTGTCTGGATTTCCTTCGGGACCCTGTGACCATTCCCTGTGGACACAGCTACTGCTTGGATTGTATTGACGACTATTGGACCAGGAACAAGAACAAAGGATATTTCGGGATGTCCACAGTGCAGACAGCTGTTCAACCCAAGACCTGCGCTCAGTAGAAACACCGTTCTCTCGGAAGTGGTGGACAAGATTCATGCGAGCAACATAAGAACTGACAGGCAGCACTCGCTCAAAGCAGAGCAGGTGGTCCTATGCGGAGTTTGCAGCGGCGGCAGAAAGAGGGAGGCCGTCAAGTCCTGTCTGGCCTGCTTGGAGTCGTACTGCGTGGCTCACTTGGGAGTCCACGACGACCAGTTTCGAGGGAATGCGCACAAACTCACCACACCTTTGGCTCGGGTCAGGGACCAACGTTGCCGCCACCATGATAAAGTTCTCAGGGAGTACTGCTGGACGGACCAGCAGTGTGTGTGCGCTCAGTGCGTGAGGCATAAACACAGGGGCCATGATACGGTGCCGCTGGCCGAGGCGCGAGCCACGCATGAGGTAGGCTATGCTGTAGTTTATAGAAGTTCTATGAATTCTTCAAGACCTCTAGTCTGTGTTCAATAATGATAAATATGTAAGTGCTGCCCATTTGATTACTAGCCTCAAGTAGTCAACTTTAATCTTTAATATAATGTAGGTCGTCTGAATTTTGATAAATCAGTGATCTATTGTGATAGTGGAGCCTTTAATCCAATTATGGCTAAATTGACTTTTATTTTCAAATTTGTTTTTCTTTCAGAGGAAGCTGGCAGACGCGTCTTTTAAATCCGTACAGAAATACAAAGAGATTAAAAAGGAGCTTAAATATATTGTGAGGTATATCAAGGTAAGTAGGCCTATTAACTTACCTTAGCAGTAATTATTAAGAAATGTATCGGTTATAGCGGGATATCAATTGTTGCCTTAAGTATGACCCATTGTATTTAATAACGTTGAAGTGAGGGGAATTCATTGCAAATCAAACAGCATTCAACGCAAGCCGTGATGGACGAGAGCGAGAGAACCTTCTCTAAACTCGCGCGCTTGATCGAGAAGCAGCGCTCCGAGGTGAGGGAGCTGATCCGAAGCCAAGAGCAGACCGTGCTCCAAGAGACGGACGAACTGCTGGGAAAACTGGAGAGGGAATCCAAAGAGCTAAAGACGACAGGTGCTGAGCTGGAGAAGCTCTCCAATACCGACGACCATCTCCAATTCCTTCAGGTATTGCACCAGAATAATAGAAGAAAGATGTGGTTTTTATGAAAAACCTAGGACTAATGGCTGGTGATAAACTTATGGTTAGGCTTTAGTTTGATAGTCTATGGTTGTGGCTTTGTTCAGGATTGTTTGAAGGGTCAGGGATTCTTTTAGGTTTTGGCTTCAGGGTTAGGGTGTGTGGTTTTAGGTTTAGATTATGGATTTGTTTAATAGATAGGTTAATATATATATATATAATAATATATTTTATGTAGTGCAAAACATCCATGATCAGCTACATTGGCTTCACAATGTGTAGGAACTTATTTTCATCAACCTTGGCCATATGCCTTTGACTACTAGAGCCAATACAGATTTGCGTTATCACACGTTGCAGATTGATTCTTGGGAGCCCTATTCCTTACCCCCCCCAATTACCGTTCTCTTACCAACAACCCTGGTGTTTGATTCTGTCCTCTGTAGAAGTGCAAGTCCTTCCATTTCCCTGCTGAGACAGTGGATCTGCCCAACACAGATGTACTTCCATACCATATGTACAAGTCCATGAGGGGCGCTCTGGTGGAGCTCAGGGCAGCGCTGGCAGAGGTGTGTGAGAATGAGCTCCTCAGGGTTTCGGACAAGGGTACGCCTCCTTATTTTGCAACTAGAGGAGTATTTGAGCCCAATCCACTGATGCACGTCTAAGCTAACCATGGCCCTTTTGTTTTTCTTGTAGTGACTTCTCTAAAGAAAGCCTATAAAAATTCCATCGAAATCGAAAATGTGGAAGGTAACTTTCCAAGATCGTTAAAAGATATTGCTAAAAAATGATGTATTGCATCTTTGATTTCACCCAAATAATTGTATTGAATAGGGAAAGATGTGGTCCCACTGCACAGCACCGAGCTCAAGACCAGGGACGACTTCCTGCAATGTGAGTATACATTCCACTTATAAATCACATTGTCTTAAATGACCAGAAGCTGTTTGAGTATATGCTCTTCTGTACCCAGATTACCACGATTTATCACTGGACTCCGGCACAGCCAACCCATATCTGATCCTGTCTGATGGGCGGAGAGGGGTGACCACATGGTCCGAGGCCCAGCCATACCCAGAGAACCCGGGGCGCTTCACCCGCTGGGCCCAGGTGCTGTGCAGCGCGGGCATGGCCGGCCGCTGCTACTGGGAGGTCGAATGGAGCGGAGTGGGAGGGGTCTCTGTGGGATTGTGTTACAAAAGCATGGCCAGGGAGGGAGCAGGGAGCGACTGCAAGCTGGGACACAACTCCAAATCTTGGAGTCTGGACTGTTCCCCTTCGGCCTGCTCCTTCCAGCACGACAAGGACACTGTGACCATAGCTGTCCCCTGCGCCAACAGGATAGGAGTTTATATGGACTACAGGGCTGGTGTTCTGTCTTTCTACAGTATTCCAGATGGGATGGATTCTCCTGCACACAGTCAGGACCAGGTTCACCCAGCCCCTTTACCCAGGGTTCTGGGTGGGGCTTGGCTCCACATTAAGACTATGCCCTTTTAAATGGTTATAGCACCATTGCAATGTATGATACAGTACGAGTATTTTGCATTATATCAAATCAATCGATGCCAACACCAGATGTTTGTGCTTAAAGTGCAGGATTTTATTAAGAACCAGGCAAGCAGAAAGCAGAAGCAACACTTTGGTGGCGTAGGGAGCGGGACGGGGACGACGCTTAGATCTTGTTGAATGCGGCCACATCCACACTCTGGATCTGTATTGAGAAAGACATTAACGCGTCACAACGTCTGACCATTTGAATCAACGCTTGAACAAAAGAAAAGGCACTATGATCAAATAATCCTTCTCATTGAGAATAATAATTTACAAACAAATGTTAGCAATAAATTGAGATAGATATGAAAGAAACTGCATTTTTGGTAGAATGAAACTTCCTGGCCAAACGGGCCCGGTTGTATTTAAAATCTGTCCAGACTTACAACAGTCTAGGAAGGTCTCATTTTGAAAGTGGCATTACAAACAGTTCATATGTTGTCAGTTTATACCTATTTATGCACTCAAATCCTACACGTAGTCCTTTCAAACAGTATTGACATGCATTAAAAATTAAACCTAGCCATCATGTTTCTAATTACAACCGTGGTGAATGCCGATGGTTTTGAAGGTGTCTTGCGTTGCCGGGGCATACTCACATAGTCCTCGAACTTGGTGATCTCCTCCTCCAGCAGGTCTGTGCCCACCTTGTCGTCCTCCACCACACAGTTGATCTGCAGCTTCCTGATGCCGTAGCCCACGGGCAGCAGCTTTGAGGCCCCCCATAGGAGACCGTCGGCCTGCACCGAGCGCACACACTCCTCCAGCTTGACCATGTCCGTCTCGTCGTCCCACTGGTGGAAGGACGGATTAAAGGGGAACAAAAATATGGGTTGGTCAATATGAATCAGTGTTTCCCCGCTTATGAATCACTTTATTTAGAGGGGCCCGCAACAATATCAAAATTGAGCGCAACGCCACTCATTGCCCCACTTGCCCTCCCACACAAAAACACATTGAATGAGGATGGATGGCCGGATTCATGAATAGATCTAGCCAGAGTTCAGTTAGTGCCAGGAAGAAATACCCCGAAACGAATACAGTCTGAATCGTTTCTTTAGTTCTCCCTGTCAGAGCGAGAATATCCGGTCAACTGTTCAATATCTATCAACTATATTGACAGTAAATCATTTGAAGGTGTTCCAGATATTTTAGTTGTGTATGAACATACATGAGATTTCCCTAAATGAACCAGAAAGCAAATAAACACATACAGGTTTTACGTCCAACAGGATGGAGGACTTGGCGATCAGGGCGGGCTTCTTAGACTTCTTGGCCGCGTAGGCATCGATGCGCTCCTGTTTGATGCGCAATGTCTCAGCGTCCTCGTCATCACTGCCAAACAGGTCCAGGTCATCATCATCATCATCGTCGTCGTCTTCATCAACCACTGCTTTTCTCTGTGGTGCAGCCTGCACTTTAGCAGCCTAAAATAACCAACAGAAAGGGATTTTTAGTGGCATGTTAAAATTGCAGAAGTGAGCCGTTATGAGAGCATAAGTCATTTGGAAAGTTTGCCATCTTGTAAACACACTTGCAGCTTGTATCCATAGTTTACGAACGAATACTGTCGCAGCGGCTTATTTAATGGAGCAGCTAATAGGTAGGTTTTGCTAGCACAAGACATTAAAGAAAATTTGGCGCAGTTTTCACCGATTTGCATTTGGGTGATAAAACTAAAGCTTTAACTAAATAAAGCTTGATTTCGAATCATCTCCAAATTCTCAGAGGCTTACTCATCCAACAGCTGACCAGCCATCAAGGAATATTATTTATTGAAACAACTGTCACAGTAAAGGGTCGTGGGAAAGATTCATACTACGGTGCAGTTTATTCAAGGTATTTTGAAAACATACAACCTTATTTTACCGCTCATAGAAAATCATTCTAGACAATGTTGCTCTAAATTAGAGGTAGTTAGGTAGTTTTGTTAATCAATGAAAAGGACTAACCTGGACACACGGTGCAGGAGCTGCCGTTGTTTGGGTCTTCTCAAGACTGGTCACTCTTGACTCAAGAACCCGGATGAGGGCCCTCATATCTTCGATCTCTGAAACCAATGACAGACAGAATATTTGGATGAAAATATCCTATCGATGCAGACCCCAACACATGGTCTCAATAATTAAATACAGCATGTGCAGGGAGAGAGCTCAGCTGTGCCTTCTGTCAAAGGCCCTGCTTGGAAAGATTCTGGTGAATTGACTGATCAAAAGCTTATCTTCATTGAAATATTAAAACATTATTTGTTAATAGAAAATGCCAATCAAACTTAAATCATAAAAAACTATATGATTTTCTACTATTCATAAGCTGGATCATAACAAAAATGTTACATAACAAAGATGTTATGTTTATGATTACGGTAAGTAAAAGACTAAAGTCGTTTTCAGACTGATTTGAGCACCGTTAAATAGTAACTCAGGTGAAAATCAAATCAAACCCACACCTTTCTGCATACTCTGATAATCCATCTGCTTGCCCTTTGTATCCTGGTCTCCTGATTTTGATGATGACTGTGGGTGAAACCAAAAACATAGATTCACTGTACAATATCAGACTTTTCTCAGGTTAATACCGAGTACTTTAATGAGGATTAAAGTACTTTAATACTTTAATCCTCATTATTTAGGATTAAAAAATGCAAGCAAAATAAATTGTGCAAGCAATGAGTTCAACACAATAACCGGCAAGGTCAATTTTCTCTGATTTGAGTACACACAAGAACACACAAGGTTATACAACTCACTGACGTAGAATTTAGAAGAAACCATTTTGCTTGACTTGTTTCACACTTAAAAACAACAATCCAGTGAAATAACCCAAATTATAGTCAGTAAATAAAACACAAGTTTCAGACACGTGCTACTTTCAACCATCAAACCCAGCACAACACAGGTCAAGGAGTGGAATGTTAATGTTAATATCTTGAAATGAGATGTCAATTACAAATTAAATCCCAAATGACACATTCATGCAGCACTATAACCGGCTAGCACAAAGCTCATTAGTAGCCAATCAATAAGGCCAACTTTTGAACGAAACATGAATGAAAAAGCAGGCACACATTGGTTGGAGGAGACATGATTGAGGGTTACGGTTCTGCAGCTGTGATAGGGCCAGCCAGCGCCCCCACCTAGCCGCAGAAGCCCAGCCCGGCCCCACCGGACCCAGCCCAGTGGGACAGCGTGAGCGGCGGGCCGGCCAACTTACGTTTCTGTGGGGCCGTTTGGCCTGACGGCCTTTGGCCGGCTGCGTGGCCGACTTCACCTGCGCTCCGGTTAACGCACGGAGGTTAAGGAGGAAATAGAGAAACAGAAGAAGGGCCATAGGTTGTAGACACGAGGAAGCAGGCTCCAAAATGTATTTTTACCTGCCCGAGTTAACAAATCTACAGGTAAAGCAATTTCTCATACATAATCCTGAATGGTCCAATGACTATATACCAAGATATGACTTTGTCGCACAAGAAAGAGAAAAATAAATAAAAAATAAAACGTAATTATTTTCTTACAAATTTCCCAAAATAAAATAAATTAAGTCGCCATGGTAATTATCTCAATTCTAAATGCAGAGGATAAGAGTAGTCCGGTATCAGTGATGAGCCGATAAAATAATGTTTAAATTGTGTAAAAAACTAACAAAAAAATGTGATGGGGTGTGCAGATGGAAAGGTGATGATAGAATGAAGCAAGCAGCGTAATGGACAGAGTTGAACAGGAGAGCAGGCACTATACACTCTTCTTTGGTGTAGGCACTATACACTTTATCGATATCAGCTACTAAAGTGCTAAATTGTTAATCTTGTAAGGCTTTTGTTAACAGATTCACACGTCTGAAGCCCACTGTTTAATGCCATATACATGAGGGAATGTGCAGTTGACTTCTTTTTTTTCTTGCTACTGAAACTAACCTTTCAGTTAAATATCAATTTACGGGCTTACCAAATAAAACCTATTGGTGCCTTGTATTACTGTTTTACAATGTTGTTTTTATCACAACCTTAGGGCCAGTGCTGAATTTATTAGGGGAAGGCCATTCTTTTACAGTACTCACTTCGTCCAGGCACTGCTGGATTTGCTGCCTGGATTTAGCAATTTCCTGCAGGATGGCATTAGCATCTTTTTCCTGTAGCCACGTGTTTGGGGTAAGGGGTAGGAAGTGATGAAAGTGAAGCAGTAGAGGTAGCAGAATGGAAGCATGCCAAAGACAAAAGTAAGCTGGCAAATCTGCTTAGCGCACCGTCACGCACCTTACTATGAGCCAGCTTTTTTAGGAGACCATTAACATTTCAGAGCTAAATTTCATTCATTGTATATTGAATCTGTTGAACTAACGGATCTAACCGTCAACTCTGTCATTGTTGCTTGCACACAACAATTAATAATTAAAAGAGGCATCAGAAAATCGCAGAAGTATGTGATCAAATTGAGGACATGGACGAGGATTTGGATATAAATATTAGGTGCATGCACTGCACTTATTTCTACATTATATTTTATCATATTATTTAAATAGATTAACGGTTGGTTACCCTGGAGTGAAAAAATAAAAATGGGACAGCTGGCAATCCACCTGCCTCCAAATGCTCCCTCCCCCCCCCACCCCCCACTCCCGCCTCTCTCGTCCACCCAGGCTACTTTTAGGTCAACCGGCTTAGTTGCCATGCATGCAGCAGATAGCTGCGGCGCACCATGATGATGCAAGTGCAGCAATCGCTGAAGAAAAAAAGAGCCGTAACAGACACTGCACAGCTGTGAACAAGACGCCTGACACAAACCAGGAGGAGGTGGAGAATATGTAAGGAAGCCTCTCCCAATAAGGAGCCCGATCGATAGATTTTCAATTACAGATACTGATAGATCAGCCGATATATATCACCCTTTATTGGATATACATATACACATTTTGGAATCCTGGGGGGGGGGGGGGGGGTGAAGCAGCTCCTGGAGATTGGCTGCCCACAACAACACGGCAGTGAAGGCATGAGGCAAAGGAACAAATGACCTGTGGTATGGGGAGGAGCTACCAACGTCGCATAGAACATGATGTCCAACTAGTTTTAACATGGATGTTCTATAGGCCTGTTGAGATAAGCAATAAATCAATTAATTGTGCGATAAATTAAAGTGAGCGATCATTTTTTGCCAGCTGCAAAAATTTCCTTTCGCACTTTTTTTTTTGAAATCATTGCTTTATTGGCCTAATCTGAGAAGAAAACGATGCCATAAATAGAAATATTATTAATATTACACTGCTGAATCGACACTATGAATGCTGCTAACGCATAACTTGTAAAAAGACACCATGTGAATTGATTTATTTCGTTTTGGCAAGTAGCCGTGTAATAAGCAGGATAATGTATAGAACGTCGCCGTCATTATCGAAAATAAGCGCTGTCGTGGCTTATTTTCCCGATATTGTCAGGCGTTCTATACATTATATATATTTATAATATACATTATATTTATTTAGCAGAGTAGGCCTAAGTAACAAATGTCGGGTTGAAATCGGGCTCGGGCTCATAATTACAGGGCACAACGAGTAAAGCCCCTTGAGCATTTTTTGTTAAAATAGAGTCCATTTTATTTATTGTTTTTGGTTGTTTTGTTAATTTATTCTGGATATTTTAAATGTCTTCCAGACATCCAGCTCCAGTGTTCTTTAAAAATAAAAGTTTATTGATCTTCAAAAGGGTGTACTTGCATTATAATTATCATTATATTAGTGGAAAAATTATCTGCAAATATTATCGCAATAGTTTCTGGGGCAATTAATCGCCCTGAAAAATGTCTTATCGTGAAGCATTTAGAGGTTCAGCCACCAGAGTAGAGGATTTATAAAGAGTTGATTACGTTTATAAATGACACCATACCGGTATACACCGATGTGCCTGAATGGCCGATTTTATTGCCCTATCGATAGATCGGTCAGGCTCTACTTGTCACCCTACTTCTGACCCTGGCCCGCCCTCATGGTTTTAAGGCTCATTACACAGACCTGTGCAGGGCTGCCGTTGGCTCCCTCATAGAAGCACCTCTCGGCATCGTCGTAGCGGTGCTTGTCGAACCAGATTTTCTCTGTGGCGAGACACTGCAGTCCACTCATGTTGATGCTGGAGGTGGCAAAATGACAGCAGAGGATTACTAAACCGTACGACACAAGTCATACATAATTCTGCCATCGTAATGTCGGATTAATGATAACAATTGTTAATAGCAAACAAACAACCAATCATGAGGTCGTTCTCGACAAAAGGGCACAAGTTGATTGGAAGCTGGAGGATAATGGTGAGATTACAATTTAAAAATCCCATGCACAAGGCCAGACTCGTCGGAAGGTTGCGAGATTCATCCAAAGCGATGCAAATTGACAATTAACAAACAATTCAAGTCACAAACACTCCGATTACTACTTCAGGCATCGGGGTCGGCTAGCTGGGTAGAACCCCATTTATGGACGCCGTGCACCTGGGGCCTGCTAGGTGCACGATGTGCGTTACTCCGTCTCAGTAGGGGTGAGAGCCACCTACTTCTGAACACAGGAAAAGCACAGTACCAGATTTCATGCTGCAAAATGAACAGAGCAGAGCTAGGTGTTCAAGCACTTCTTTAGACACGTCGATGATTGGGTTAACCCGTTCAAATTTCGAAAGCTATGGTATCTGGTTAGATAAGCGCAGAAAACCATTTGTTTTCCACTAGTCGTCACCAACATGAATTTAGATTTCTTTGTGGGTTTTGCCATGCAATTTGCTCATACATTGCTCTAGCCATTGCCACAGCGACGTGACTTTGATCAGCTTGGCACTTATAAATGTCTTTGCTAGGCTTTCAGTGTGCGTGCATCGCGTACACGGCGCCCATAAATAAACCATGACCAGTGTCAAATCTGAAAGTAAGAGTTAGATGGGCCTAGGCGCCATGTTTCCCTGTTCTCCACACACATACAATGCAAATGGATTACACCAGCAGACAGACATCCTTTGTTCATTGAGTTGAGGCGGCTTGTGTGCAGAGTTGCAGATCCTGGCTTATTAGACAAAAGATTAGCCACCACCCTATAGCGCCACTGCTGTGCAAGGTTTGTCACAACAAATGTGATGTTCAGTCCCTGATAATGCCACGCCTTATTTACCATGTATGAAACAGTAATGCGTGTGCACGGGGAGGGGGGCAATTGTCTACTTGTGGTTTCCCATAATCATCAAACCAGAACAAAAAATAAACATAAACACAAACAGCCACAATAATTTAAAAATCCAATCAATCGAAGTCAAGATTAAAAACAAAAATGCATCTCTCCAATTGGCCGGTGAGTGAGGTGGTCATACTTGTCCCGGGGCCCGGGTCTGCCCTCCGTCTCGGAGAGGCCCCGCTTCCTCTGGGCCGGCCCCCGGCTGCCCTTACCCCCCCTCTCGCTCTCCGAGGACGTGCGGTTGCGACCCCTCCCGGCCGGCCGACGAGGGGCCGCCGGGGACTTGGCAGCACCGTTCTCCTTTTCGGGGTTCCCCTGCTTCGGGCCCTTGGGGAGTTTGGCCCCACCACGGGGAGCATAGGGCCCCTTGGCGCCTGGGCTCCTCGGGGAGGACGAAAGCGCCCCGTTGGCGCTACCAAAGTGGGCGCCGGCGCTACCCCGCTCCACAGTGGGGCCGCCGCTGGCCTGTCTTCCTGGGATAGCAATCTGAGGGGTTCCTCCTTGCGTAGCGCTAGGTTTAGACTGATCCATCGGTCAAATAAAAGGGTCTCCTACACTCAAATCTTGTGAGAGATACATGAGAAGGGAGTAGAAGAGAAGCAACAGGTAGGAGCTAGAGCCATTTGTTAAATAGTACAACAGAGATACAGTTGATCACCAAGGACTTAGAGGTTCAACAGCAAAAGTAGTAGGCTACTGTATGTCCTGAAATCGTACACCAATACAATATTGCCAATTCAAACAACTGATTAAATACATGGATGTTTGTGTTTAAAGGACAGTTAGGTCCTGATGTGAAATTGATGTCCAACACATGTCAAGCAGCTGAAGTGTTGGGATCACCTTGATTTTAGGTGAAGGTAACTACACATAAAATGTGTTTTATAGTCATAAGCATTTCATGAAAATAGAAAAGACCGTTAAACAACTCTCCAAACACCGAGACCAACACATTCCACAACACAGCTGCAACAACAATCACCAAACTCATTGGGAATTCAATGTAGGCATTCCCTTTAAAGCTACGGCATTAAATGTCCCCTTTTGATCAGATTACATTTTTTTGCTTTGCTTAATAAATGCTAGTTAACGGTGCAATAAACCCGCAATGGCGAAAGACACGAAATGAAACCAATAAATATATTCATATTACGGTGCCGCTGCACTCAGACTGAAGTCAACAATTGAAAACGTCTGAGTAAAAGTGTGCTCTTCAAAACCGTATGCTGCTCGACTACCATGCCGGTGGGGCAACTTTGACAAGCGCAGGAACTTAGTTCGGAAAGCCACGTGGCGTCTTTCACCTCACATTCAATACGTTTCATAAACCTGCGAATAATCAATCACCCCCTTCACAATCCAAATCGGAAAACCTGTATTTGCAACACTTACTTTGGTTTTAATCGACGTTTGTGTCTGGAGAAGCTTAGAGGGGTACTCTCGGTGGTAATCCGACAGTGGAAGAGACTCTACTCAAACGGTCCGTACGTATTATTGCAACAAGTGGGGGTATATACTTGGCTCTTTTAGCTTTTAATTGTCACAATAAATAACACTTTGGCACTCGTGTTAAATACTGTGCTTCAGATATTAGTCACTTATATCATCAGTGGAAAATATAATCAATTTAACATTTATGTAGCCTATATTCAATAATTTAGCGGATTGGTATCGTCCATTTAAAAAGAGAACTACATTTCCCATAACTATATAAAGAGAATCTATTTAAAGAGCAAATCTCTGCTTTTAAGACTTTTTTAGACTTTTTTTATTATAAAGGTAGTCAAATGCAGACATGTTTTCTACCGTGATTTATCTTCTAATTTCAAACAATTTGACAGTCTATAATTGTTATTATTTGTGTTATGATTGTTAATGCTATTATTGTTGTGGCTGTTTTTACAATTGCTGTTTTTATTATCATATTAAAACCTATGTGAGCTTTGAACACATAAATTAGGACTACATCAATAAAAAAAAAGAGCGATTCCTTATCGTCTATGGCACTGCCTTGCCTATTACCACCCTGTAGGAGGCGACATTGTGATGTGAGTTTGTTGTAGGCCTACTAATATGTGTCGATAGTTTAGTGTTCTACTATGCAGTTGTTCAATAGGGTATTTAGAGTTGTGTAGTGTCGATAGAGTTTAGGGTTCTATCATGATTCAGTGTCCATACTTATTGTCCTGTATGGTGCTATAGTTTATCTAGCATTCCATTGTGTCAAGAGTTATATAGTTTATCATTCTGTCACACTCTGTTGTGGTGGCGCATAATTATGACATAAAGATCTCATAATTATGAGAAAATATCTCATAATTATGAGATCTTTATGTCATAATAACAAGATAACCTGATACTTTTTTTGTGACGTGAATGCAATTCACCACCGTACACTGCAGCCCCCTTATGATGTTTACTGTTCTATAGCATTATATTGTGTCCATAGTGGCCTGTATAGTTATATAGGTCGTTCTGTTACTGTATGGTGTGTAGTGTTATATAGTGTTATACTGTTTTAAGTGTTCTATAAAGATATATATGTAACAGGTCCATGCTACATGCCACCTGGCCGCCACACTCCACCTAGGTGACTTTTATTGGGCTTCCCAAGACCAAAGGACACAGGGTGGTGGTGTTGGAAGACTGGTTTATTGTAAAGGCTGGTTGGAAAAGACACATGGATAGGTGTTCCATGTTGCCATGTATGTGTGGAGATGGCTGGTTGAACACGTGCATACTGATTACTGAATGTGCAACAGGTGTGCAGGTGGTATGCAGGTCTGCAGTGGGATGAAACGCTGCAACCATGTTTCATTCAACATTGGTCGGATCCCAGGACACGTGTCTCCCATCATGCAACCTGGTCAGTTCTTCCATGTCCGCGTCCTCGAGCTGAAACCCAAACACCTAGGAGAGGATCAGAGATGACACGAGGGCATTACATGACTTACTTGTGGGATTATAACAAAGCAACCGGCAACATTATATTGTATGTTTGATGTCAATTACTCTATACTTACGTCACAGTTTTCTCGTACTCTTTCGATTTTGGTCGATTTGGGTGTTGTGACCACCTCGTTCTGAGGAGAGCCACAGTGTGAGGTGTGAATACGGATCAAATGTACCCAACTGCAATACACTTCTGAAGGGAACACAAAACCATGATTTAATTATATGAATGATATCAGGGTTATCAAGGTGTCAATTAATTAGATTAGATTAGAAAACTTTATTGATCCCCAAGGGGAAACTGCTTTGCCACGCAATAAAAAAGCATCAGAACATCAAAGCATTTCAGTTTACCGTTATCCTATCAAAACTCTTCATGAGCTGCCTTTGAGATGTATGTAAATTACTCTTTGACCTTTCCCTGACGATATGTGTGGAAGGTGTCAAGCTGATACATTCCTCTGTGATATGCTGTGGTTATTTTATTTTTTGGGATCCTGTCATCCTTCACACATCATAGACATCATAGAGACCATTACCTGTATGCTCCAGCGGATGCAGATCTGGGCAGGCGTGCGTCCGTACTTCTCTGCCAGCTTGAGGACCGTTGGGTCCCTCAGAGCTTGTCCCTTGGCCAGGGGGCAGTACCCCTGAAACATGATGCCCTCCTCACGGCAGTACTCCACCAGCTGCTTGGGCTGCTGGTACACGTGGTACTCTACCTGGTAGGACACACACACACACACACACACACACACACACACACACACACACACACACACACACACACACACACACACACACACACACACACACACACACACACACACACACACACACACACGATTAGCGATTTCCATCTGATAACAAGTACGGCACACCAAATAGCCTCTGAAATGGTGTGTATGACGCCTGTTACTTGGTTGGCGTGTGGCACTGCACCACAGTCTTCCTTTAACTGTTGCAGGTGATGGATCATAAAGTTGCTCACTCCAATGGAACGGCACAGCCCTGCAGAGGTGCAGAGACAGGTCTAACTGGTTCACGCTTTCCACATCAAAACTGTTTAATTATCATTGATTTAATATCATTTTAAATACTTTGTAGTATAATAATGCACTTTATTTCTATAGCGCCTATTCAAACGTGCGATTATAACAATCTTTGGAAAGTAATTTTAAGTGACTTCCCCTAACAGGAGCTAGGCTGGTGTAATTCGGCAAGTCAATGGAAGCGGACATGCCCCTCTGGACGCACAATGATGAATTAGTAATTTAATTTTCAATGTTAAGGGTGTGGGACCGGGACCAGTAGGCCTTGGCTCATTTGTGTGATTGGTCAGGATAATGATAAGTGCTATAGGTAAATTAGGTGTGAGTTGACCCCTAATTGTAGATATCCCACCTTAAAAACATCAAGATACGAATGTAGGCTTTTTTCTTTTTTTTTTTTTAAGTGACTATCTACAGATTGACTGGAAACCTTTCATTTTGACAATACACACTGGATGCCAACAACACACTAAAACAAACCCAAATGGAAGAAAACACAGATTTTGATGACCATGCATTTGTTTTAAAGCCATACATTTGTGCGACAAATATAAATTGGCATACATGAACATAGAAATTACATTTTTAAAAACCCAGCATGTTTTTAACTCGCTCATATTAATACATAGTTTAAATTGTTTAATTTAGCGTTCGGTTCCTTGCCTAGTTTCTCTAGTTCCTCCAGAGCTCTTCTCTGCTCGCAGTTCCCTGTTGGAACGGCCTGGCTGCATGCTGTCCGGCCAATGCAACATGTACATGTCTGTTACAGAGAGACAAACAAATGAAACAACAACCTTTTGGTAAGATCCACATTTTCATCAGAGGATGTGTAAAGATGATGATGAGTGTAGAATGCGGAATGATGTGTATGCTGGAATGCATATGATACAGATTTAAATGAAAACAAGACATTAGGCTAGTACATAAGTAATAAGTAGCATTAATACTTACTATTACCTTTTTATAAAGCACCCTTTCCAACAACCACTTCCAAAATGCTTGAATAAACTAAAGCAAAGAAAAATGCAGCAATAATTCGGGCAGATGCTTATTTGCCACTTTAATACAAATAGGCCTACTGCACAAAAACATCAGGTTTTTTAAAAAAGAACACAATTAAGAGGATAAAGGGCACATTGAGAGGATTGTTATAAAAGGGACAACTGAAAATATGTTGACCTGCGGGCAGAACATACCGAAATAGTCTATTCCCATTCGAGTACATGATGCGAGACAGGCTTCCATGGCCGAATCATAGCCTTAGTCCAAGGGCCACAGTTTGTTGGTGATCCAAAGCTCACTTCTTGGCACGCAACTTTCTTGGATGGCGACGGCGAGCTGCTCCTCGATACCGCTGTACTTTGACGTGTCGAGGTGGCGTATTCCGCATTTTCGGAGCGCGTAGACGAACGCCTCGTCAGAGGAGGATCCACCAACGTTAGATGTGCATTGGGAAGGAAAATACAGGTAAAGACACTTCATCACCACCTTAAATAGCCTACTCGAGTAATAGCCTACGAGTAATGCCATTGCACACCTATTCCAAGTATTGGCATCTTTTTCCCATTGGAAAGCGTTACTGTTGGACAGTTGAAAGCTAGTGTTAGAAATCATACTTGGCCTCAATTGGCTTTGGTCTTCTACCATTATATAGGCTAGTTGTTAGACTAGTTGAACTAGGCGCGACAGCCGGCAGCCAAGCTAAAGCGTGCCCTTGTCTGATGACTTGAGTCGTTGAACATCGATATATCACCGATCTAGTAGTGTGTAATATTTTCCAATGTCTACCTTTTTTGAACTGTCTTGAAAATATGCTGCATGTTCTATGAAGTATTTCTAGCACAATAATCGGAACGAAAATGCGTTAGTTCTTTTTTCGAAATACGAAAGCATAGCCTATTTAAGACAAAGGCCTAAATAAAATGAAAATGCAATCATCCAATTTCATTAGAATTTTCAAATCATGCTTGCTTTTACGTGAGCAATATTCAAATAATATCCAGTTTCAAACTTAACAAGCCTAGTAGGCCTACAGACTAGTGCGTCGGTGTAACCTGCTGCTACGGCATCGGTCGTTTTCTAGCAACCCTGTCTCCAGAAAAAAAAATCTACAAAATCGTTCGACATTAAGGCAAGGCAATTTTATTTGTTTAGCACATCAAGCAGTTCAATGTGCTTTACAGAGAAAAAGACAACAGTATAATTTATAGTGAAGAAGTAGGCCTACAAGCAATATAACGAAAGACCTTCAATGAAATCCCACATGTACTATACAATTTAAAAGGGAGAAAAAGGTGAAAAGGAATAAAAAATAAAAAGGTCCTTTCGTAACATTGCAGATATGAATCAGACATATTTTTGTTTTGTTTTGGGACCTCAGTGATCTGGCTGGGGTGTGCTGTATGAACATGTCATGTATATAATTTGGTCCGATGCCATTAGGTGCTTTAAAAACAAGAAGTAGAGCTTTAAAATCAATTCCATAAATAACAAGAATCCAGTGTGGACCTTAGGATAGGGGTGATGTGCTCACTCCTTTTAGCCCTATTTAGCACCCTAGCAGTAGCATTTTGTATAGTTTGTGCTTTATAGTTTTTTGGGGAATCCCAGTTAAAATGGCCTTACCGTAGTCTATCCTGCTAGAAATAAAAGTGTGAATACTTCTCTCTAGGTCACTCTCTCACGTGAGGTTCCTCAATTTTGCAATGTTCTTCAGGTGAAAAAAATGCAGTCCCAATAAAACAAATCATATCTTCTTAATGCAAGGCATTGTAGTGTATAGCATTCTTCGGTTTGTGTGTGAGAGTGAGTGTGTATTTATCCTTTCCATAGCATGAACCTGAACGCGAATAAGCTTCCGGTCACAGTGGAGCTTGCGGAGGTCCCTCATATATTCAGGGAGGAGGTCAAAGTTGAAGACCTGTGAGAGCACATTCAATAAACCAGACCTCAGCCATCACAGGATCACTATGCCCCTCCTATAATATCAAGAATATATAGAATGAAATGTAACAGAACAAACTAATGCACATGCATTTAATAACTGAGTAATGTTACGTTTAGAATATCTTGGGGACAGATACACACGCCTCAGTGTTATTCCCCACCTTGTTTGGGTTACTTCACATGAGTAGGGTCCCAGCTCACATGTCTCCCATCATGCAACTTGCCCAGTGCTGCCATGTCCTCTTCGTCCAGTTGGAAGCCAATCACCTGACGTGGCAACCAGGAGAATGGCAGCATTGGGAGTGAGCATATGACTATTAGGTCATGAGGTGACTGCTAAACCCCCCCCCCCCCTAGCCCGTCGCAGCTCCCTCGTAACTTTTAAAGGAGACATATGATACCACCAGGTGTGAGTGTGATTAGCCATTACAAGCCATTTTGAAAATGTGTAGCTTTTGACATCACAGGTGGGCGTGTCAACCTAGATGACTGCTGGATAGATCAGTCTACCATCCTACCCAGTGGACTGTACCAAACGTTGCTCATCTATCTGTCATACATCTGACACACCCACTTGTGATGTCAGAAGCTGCACATTTTCAAAACGGCTTGTAATGGCTAATCACACTCACACCTGGTGGTATGATAGGTTCCCTTTAAAGGAGGAAGTGTGTGTAGCTACATGCAAAGGTTTGGTTGTGTTGGTAACCTACTTGGCAGTTCTCTTCTATCCTCTCCTTTTTGGTAGATTTGGGTATTGTGACGACTCCATTCTGAAAGGAAATAAAATATCCCATTTACCACAAATAAAGTGGGAATGCTTTATTTAAAAAAAAATAATGTGGTATGTTTGTGAAGCCATATCTACCTGTATGCTCCAGCGGATGCAGATCTGGGCAGGCGTGCGTCCGTACTTCTCTGCCAGTTTGAGGACCGTTGGGTCCCCCAGAGCTTGTCCCTTGGCCAGGGGGCAGTACCCCTGAAACACGATGCCCTCCTCACGGCAGTACTCCACCAGCTGCCTGGGCTGCTGGTACACGTGGTACTCTACCTGGTAGGACACACACACACACACACACACACACACACACACACACACCACACACACACACACACACACACACACACACACACACACACACACACACACACACACACACACACACACACACGCTTTTAACATCACCTGTGTAATTGCAATCTTCTACAGCATTTATTTGCTGCTCTTGTATGAGCTTCTGTAAGGTCACTTATCTCTTTCCTCTATTAAGCGTATCATAGAACAGACAACGGTCCTGGGCACAGTTTCCCGAAAGCATTGTTTGCCTTAATTGTTTCTTGAAGTTCGTCGTAAGGGTATCAGACCGTTTTCACACCATTTCGAAAAAAGCAAAAAAAATAATACTGGGGTTACGAGGTAAGGCCGAAGAGTGTAAACCACTGTCTCTGAGGAGCCGCCACGCTCCCACAGTCAATACCCAGCCAATTTGGCCATAGACTATAATAATATTATAAAACTTGGGCAAGCGGACGTTCAGCAATCTCCAATTTTGCTATCCTCAGAAGCACCACCTCCCTCTTGGTATCTGGAGTCTCGCTCGGCGGCTTCCCTCAGAAGACCACAGAAGCCCATCAGCAGACCCCCTTTCTCCCTCTCCAACCCCACCAGGTCTTGGCTGCATTGGTAGCCGTTAAATGCGCTGATTGAGGGGGTGGCAGTTGAGGCGGTGAAAGGAGTTGAGTAGGCAGCAGCCGAGGTGGATGGGCGCTGTGATCAGTGGAGTGACGACGGGTAGGGAGGTGGGAGCAGCCGAGGTGGACTGGGGGGGGGGGGTCCTGGGTCCCTAATCCTCCTAATTTAATTTAACAATTACACAATAGGCTGTTTAGCAATATAGCATATGTTGGCCTAGGCCTAATCAATTGTGCTTTAATATTTTTAGCAATCATATTAGTGTAGTCTATTCTTTTCGTAGGCTACTCTGCTTTTGCCCTTGATGGGGAGATATTTTTTGCTGCAACAAAATATACTGTTTCATCTAACAACATTCCTGCGTCTTTCCCCTCCTACAGAGCCCATTTCAGCACTGTGTCAGTTGTACAGTTACAAGCCTACGTACATCATTAGAGCGGTGCACACGCCTTAAATCTTAAGAGGAGTCTTGTGAAACAGGCAACAGATCCATCGTTATCGGGAAACTTGGCTCTGTCTAGTACGCTTTTGATATAATCATTTATTTGAATTTGATACACAAAACTGTATTTATGATTATACTGGAATCCTTACTTGGTTAACATGTGGTAACACACTACAGTCCTCCTTGAGCTGTTCTAGGTGTGGGACCAAAAAGTTGCTGACTCCAATAGCACGGCACACCCCTACAGAGAGAACAGTGGTGTAAATTGCGTCACGTGATCCTGGTTCATCTTAAGTTCAATCCAATATTGTAGACCTGTACTTGAATACACATGAGACAAGGTGAACCAACATTGTTTTGTTTGGACTTTTACGTGAAGCTTACCCTGGTCATAAAGCTCCTGAAGGGCTCTCCAGGTCTCTCCTCGGACCTCCCTGTTGGAGAGGCCATTTTGCTGACCCTCAGGCCAATGCATCAGATACAAGTCTGGAAAGAGGAGAGAGAACCAGCGTTAGAATGGATGGATACAGTGAGGGAACAAAGGATGTATGAAATACAGGAACATAGGGTCGAGTGAGGAACGAAATGATGCGTAGGAGTAGGATGAGTAGGGAATATAGCAGACTATTATGCCCCAAGCAATTTATAGAACACCACTAACGAGCAGGTTTTCCACCATTCTCTATAACGTCTATAGTTCAAGTCTCAGACGGCATTCCATAGAAAGGTTATCCGATGTTCTGTTCCACCAGTATGTTTAATATTCAGGCCTGGAGACCAGGGTGTCACAAGGCAGTAGCACCCGGAGAGATTTCAGGTTTGTTCAGATCGACATAGGCCTACATCTATGGTATGTGCATGGATAGATGTCTTCATGCTTAAAAAGGTGTTCTACCAACATCCCCGGCTTTTACATTCCTTTATTCAAATTCTAAATAAAAGTCTCAAACTTTATTCGCTGGTTTTCTGATCTCTTTCCTTTTTAGAGTTCAATTGTTCCACGACATAATTTTGCGTCACGATCAGGATTTGATCCATGCATAGCCTACTGGTGGCACTTAACATCGGATGACATTTCTACTCTCTGTTTTCCACCCTTATTTCATTCATATAGCAAATAAGGCATGATATTGATTATTTCCTTCTAAAAGTATCGTAAAATTCCCCGACACTACCATCAAATATAAAAGTTAAATACGGGCTGGCTTTTATTTTAAATGAATGAATTAACTCATACCAAAATAGTCCACACCCATCCGAGAGCAGGAGTCAAGACAAGACTGCTTGGCCGCTTTGTATCCATAGTCGCCATGCCAGAGTTTGTTGGTGAGCCAAAGGTCGCTCCTGGGAACCCCACTCTCTCTGATGGCTGTGCCCAGTTGTTCCTCACAGCCGTACCGCTTTGCGGTGTCGATATGCCGCACCCCGCACTTTTTGAGCGCATGTAGAATCGCTTCATGGCTGTACCCTCCTCTGTGTGAGGTCCCTTGAGAGTTAAAGTCGAGTCAGTTAGTCAACAGTAGGGATCAGGTTAGTTCTGCAGTGTAATCAAACGTTTGAGGCCATCGAAGAGGTCCTGTATACGCAACACCTACGTTGCAAAGAATCAATCTAAAAAATAAAAAGACAGAGGCAACAAAAGGAGATTACAATAAAAGATTAGCCAAATATATTTACCTAGCCCAAGTATTGGTATCTGTAGCCCATTAGACAGCGGCACCTTAGGAAATACCAACGATGCCATGTTTTGGTAACTTCAACCCTAAGTTCAGCTAAACAAAATCAGTACACTGAATTTTTCATAGAACACCGTTTAGCTGTTCACGTTATACTGGTTAAAACACAAACACTACTTCCGTAGTACCTAATCCAAAAAGGTTTTGGGTGAGTTTGTTGAATCATAACTCAACATGTGCAGTGACTTTCCGGTTACGCCCACTAGGGGAGGAGCTACTAGACGTCGCATACGGACACTCTCCAAAGGCTTACTGTTTAACTAAATAACACGTGGGCGAGAATCAAAGCGAGTAGCCTGGTTGGTAAACTTAACACTAGCTAATTGGTGATGAATGATAAACTATTCGTTTTTATTACACACAAAATAAAGTATTTTAATGACGCGAGTAGGCTACAATTATTCCTAACCCTACCGCAAGCTGTTAGCTGGTTAGCCAATAGCAGAGCTGCTCTTCCATCCGCTTTCTGGTGCCTGTCAACAAACAGTGGAATCTATATTAGTATGATGCCAAATCAAACAGTGACGACAAAATGAGGTAAATGTTCTAAAAGTTGCATGGTAATACTGATCTTGTGTCTGTGATTATCTATATTTTCTTCCAGTAACCCATGTGTAAGCATTGCTCGGACTCCTGTTCATACGAGTGCACTCTCTCCCATAACACAGGCCCCCCCGTGCCTGTATCAACCTCAGGAGAATTCATTTAGTTTGGCCTCTCCTTCTACTGCTCTTGGTCGGTGCGGCTCTTACCGCTCTCCTGCCGCCCGCCGAGGAGCAGAGCCGCACCAATTGATGTCCTTGGGGTGTTACGAAGAGCAGCAGCCAAACAAACCCTCCACCTGACAATCATGGTCTACAGTACAGAAGAAACGGAGGAGAAATTTACTATTGTCATTCAGACCTTTAACCGAACAGACATTCTGCTCAAATTGCTAAACCATTACCAGGCAATGCCTCATCTCCAGAAAATAATCATAGTCTGGAATAATGTCGGAGAGCAGACGCCCCAAAAGCTTTGGAACTCCCTGGGACCACATCCTGTGGAGGTGATCTTCAAGGAGCAGAGTACCAACCGAATGCGAAATCGACTTCAAGCATTTCCGGAGATTAATACAGATGGTAAGTGCATATGAGTCTTGATTCAATTGTTTGGAAGCTGTGTTAATGCCTCTGCAAGCGTTGTGTTTTGTTCAGCTCCCTGTTGACCTACTCTCATCTTTGCCGAATTTTATAGCTGTGTTGATGCTGGATGATGACACCCTGGTCAGTGTCCCGGACATCAGTTTTGCTTTTTCTGTCTGGAAGGTAATTCCTGTAGAATAGTTCAAACATAACTGTTAATGTGTCATTGGGACCAATGCACAAGTATGTTGGTTTGATGGCCATGTTTCTATGTGCTCCACAGCAATTTCCCGATCAAATTGTTGGGTTTGTTCCCCGGAAACACGTGGTCACAGCAGGAGGAACCTATACCTATGGTAGCTTTGAGCTGCAAGATCCAGAGATTGGTGGAGGAGACAGGTTGGACATGATTAGTCCATCATATAGGAATATATATAGCTATTCTGTAATAAGGCTACTGACTACTAACTGCTACTGTCTACAAACTGCAAACTAATATTTGCATATATGGTTCAGTGTTACCCCTGTATTAAGTTACCATGAAACCGGCCTTCTTTGCACATTTCTCATTATTCCTTCACGGCAGGTACTCCATGGTGCTGATCGGTGCTGCTTTCTTCCACCGCCGCTACCTGCAGCTCTTCCAGGAGCAACCTCAAGCAGTGCACCAGCTGGTGGACGAAACACAAAACTGCGACGACATCGCCATGAACTTCGCCGTTTCCCTCTATTTGGCACAAACAGCCGAGGTCGTTCCAGGGCACGCCGACGCCAAAGGGCATCGTGGCCAGCCGGCCGTCGGGGGTGTTCGTCAAACCCGTGGACTTCCGTAACCTAGAGAAGGAGGCGGGCAGCGGGTACCTGGGGATGTGGCATCGGCCCGAACACCTACTCCAGAGGTCCTTCTGTCTGAACAGGCTGGTGCAGGTCTACGGCTCAATGCCCCTCTGCTTCTCCAACCTCATGCTCTGCCAGTTTGGATTCCCCAGCTACGCTAACCACAAGAATAAAGGCTGACGTCGGGGATGCCGTAGTGGTGTGATGGCAAGCCGCCGGGGCCTTCGCGGAAAGAAGGACTCGAGAAACACTCTCGTAAGTGTAGGGGCCTTGACTGTCGGGGTCGGAGTGGGGGTTTCGGTTTTCAAGGCTCAAGGTTTGGGGCTTTTATTTGTGTTTTCGACACGATACAGATTAGGAATGCAGGATACACTCAGATATTGTTTTGCTACACTTATTTTGCTAATTTCTCAAGAATTAAGAAATGTTGAGAGCTGATTACAAGGATACCTCATTGAAGATACAAAGTGGTGATAAAATGGGAAATGTTTGATCCTTTGATATCTTCAGGGAAAATTTAAGAATTATAAACAATGCCTGTTAATATTCTTGACTGTGTGTGTTTCTCAGTCAAAAGAAACCAAAAAATCTGATGGATGGAAATGATCAAATAAGTGTTGATGATTTGTTGTGGCCTCAGTGGAAATACAGGAGCAAAAAGAAGCAGTTTTGAAAGATGGACACATACCTGTTCGGTCTAAGAGGGTCATTAGTGTAAACATACATGTTCATATCAGGTTAAAATTAAGCTTTGACAATTTCTCAACAAATAAGAGTTGGTTTGCCTGTTTTGCCTTTCTTCCAAAATTATTTTATATACATTTTTTTATACTTGAATCTATTTCAACAAGCATTTTTGTTAAGTCTCCATAATATTAAGATTAATCTTGAATGAACTGGTCTAATAAATTTCCTGCCATATTTATAAGTGTACGATTGCAATGTAGTTAAGACATGTGCTTCAACGGTTATTGGTCCTGTAATGCAAGGGATGGCTCATAAACCTGTCGATTTGTTAACTATTCAGAAGTTTAATATAAGGCTATTAACTGACACACATTACATTGGATTATGATTATGATTAATGCATGCAAATGTATACTCAATTTATGCTGGATATTATTAAATAAACGAGTTATTGAAATATCTTAAAGGGGTTGTCTTTCCCAAGTATGTATAATACACCAAGCAACACACGTGTTTCAACCACAATGAGGCAGTTCATTCCACAACATTAGAAATGGGAACTATCACCTTCATCATGTGGAAGTAACACTTTTATCGAATGATACCAATACTATACAATCTTGATCTGATACAACACTCTCAGATCAAGATTGAGAGGAGAGATTGTTTGCCTAGGGACATGATAAAAAATCTGTCTGAAAGTATTCCAGACTTCATTGTCAATGTTATGGTGAAATGCAAACCAAGAAGTGCAGAGGAAGGGATTTGTTTGTTCAGAATGGATTAAAAGCCAGAGAATTTTTCAGTTGTCAACCGATTTGACAACTTAAGCAGTAACACCACTTGAGCTTTCCCTGTTTCTGCAGCAGTCTCTCTAAATTACACCCTTTGTGGATAATCCCATTGTTCCAAACTTTGTTTTAAGACTTCACCTCTACATTTAGTTGTTACAAATGTCACAGAAAATACAAACCATTCATTATTCTGTTATGATAGCACACAAATAAAATGAGATAAATACCCTTTCAATGCTAATTTGACATGAACTTGTTAAATAGTAAACAGCAAGAAAGCCATGTATCAGTTCTCCTAATTTCAGCTTTTAATTGGTTTGGTATTGTCAAACTCCGAAAAACATTTGTAGGCTATAATAGCCGATCATCGTAATCATCATGTCCTTTCATAACAACCTCTTACATGGTTTTCCACAGTGGGATTGATGATGGTTTTAAAAGCCTGCAATGAACACAAACTTTTCCGACTTAATCCCAGAGTTCAGATTTAAGTGTCCCTTCTTGGAGCTGGTCCCTGGTCTTATTCTGCACCACCAATAACAGCAATCCAAACCCTGTTGACCAACACCACCGTTATCCCATCCCTCCCATCAGCCTCTTGAGCTCTCCTGTTAGCAGTGTAACCAACCTCAGTCATGAAACCAAACACAGCTTGTGTAAGCACAACGTGTTCAGTTCACCGGCCGTCCCATACGTTTGGGGAACGTGTGGGTGGGGTGACCCCACCCGAGGGGTGCTTGGCTGTGTGAGGGCCTCATTGAGACCCTGGTCCGCTACCTGGCCGCCTCCCACCGTTACCAGGGGAACGGATGCTATGCCAAAGCTTCACAAAGGGCTCCCTGTTCCTCCAGATCACTTTTGTGGCCGTATGCTACGCACCATTTGCATCAGAAAACCGTCAGATAGAGAGGAGATTACTAAACATATCTACCTCAGGGAATGAGTACAGAAAAAAAGGTTAACTTGTTAACTAGGATGTAAACCTTTCAGATAATAGTAGGAACACCCATAGGGAATTTAAACTCTTTCAGTCGTTTTCCCATGATACATATATTGACGTTTACGTTATTATTGCTTCCAAATCCAATATTAACATCATTGTTATCAATATGTTACTAATATGTATTCTAATAATGTTTGCAACCTTGGCATGACACTTGGGCCCAAACCCATTTCTACCCCTTACCCCTCCCCCCTCCCCCTTTCTCCCTCCTCCCACTTCCCCTTACCCTCTTCAAAAACAAGGGGGAGGGGTAAGGGGAAGAGGTAAGGGGTAGAAATGGGATTGGGCCTTAGGAAGGGGTAAGGGGAAGGGGAAGGGGTAAGGGGTAGAAATGGGATTGGGCCTTAGGAAGGGGTAAGGGGAAGGGGTAAGGGGTAGAATGGGATTGGGGCCTTACACTCCAAAGCAGAGCCCTCCCAGGTGAAGCTGCATGATTCACAAATACCCGCAGCGCGCATAACCAGTCCGCGTGTGTCTATGCGCGATGAAGGGTTTTAAGGCCTGGGGGCAGAGAAACAGAGTCAGGATGACAGACAAGGGCAGGCAGTGCATTGAGTAATGTAAATGTCAACCAAGTGAATCTACTCGTCAACGGGCTACTTTAAAGTGGAAACACACACTCACGCTCATTTTGAAGGTTACATACACTTTAAATCCTGATACATATCAACATACATAACCACTCTGAGCAGTCCCCTTGGTGTATGTCACCTTACATTCCCTGCTGTAACGTGACCATGGGAAGGAGAATTATGCCGAGCTTGGCCTCTGGCACTTGGGCGCACACCGCTGCCAGCACGGTCCATCACCGCACCGGACTGGAGTTCAAACGACAAGAGCACAAACAGATGGTATTTTTAGGAGAATAGCGTTCTTGGTAGTGTTTTGTGTTTCTTTTCTAACTCTATCATAAAATGAGATTGGTGGGTCAGAACGCTAGTGCGCTTCCAGGGAGGCTTTACACCTTGAAGCGACCCAGGGTCGATTCTAACCTGCGGCCCTACAGGTACAGGTCATTCTCTCTCTCTAAAAAGATATGACGGAGGTCACCAAGGATGGCTTACTGCGCCTAATTGAGGGATACAGCCGACAGGTGGCTGTCTTACAGCAGTAGCTAACCATGTGGAGATCGACCTGCAACAAGACAAAATAAACGGGGCGTGTGAGGCCTGAGGCCGGCAGGTAGCATCCGAACATTTTACACAGCAATCACCGACACGTAAGAATACTACATCTGTCGATCCAAATCCACCTCTTGTAATCAAATTTAAACGTATCATATCTAATGGCAAGACTACTTTAAAACATACATATAAAGACGTCTTTTATGATTGTTGTTTTTTGTTTGATAAAAAGTCAACTTTTTGTCTAAGGTTGTCTAACTTGACTAAACGGAGGCAGAGCATGGATTAAAATTCATTTTCTATTGACTAAATAGCCTTGGAACATGCAAGTGATGCAAGTGAACCCAACCAGACCAGCCAATATGCACTTTCAAACAAAAGTCTCCCCAAAAACTGCTTTGACACAGAGAGGCCATTATCACCCACAGTACCACTCGTATACGTCGATAACGACATCATCAATCGTTTTCACTGATATCACCAAAGATATCACCAGTATTGCGTCCTTAGCAGGGGAGTACTCGTAACAGCGGAGAGGTAGAACGGCGAGGCACTGCTCCGCTGCCCCAGGAGGGAGATGATGCTGGTGGAGAAGGTCCACAGCAGTAGCATGTTGCCACCATGTGGAAGACCTAGAGAGGAGCAAAGAGGACAGGCACTGAAGACGCTTACATTGCAGAGTGTTGAATGTTTAATCAATACATTCCAATAATCTGTTACGATACTATTTTTCATAAATGATTCATTTTATGTTCTTTGTGCTTGTTTTTGGAGTTATTCAGAAAAAAACATTTTAGTAACCAGATTTATGACAAAGAATAGGCACGTGGGGCCATGGTTTGGCAGTGCTTTAGAGACAGCCTATTGGGAATAAAATAGTTTTCATTCATCTGTTATGGATGAATTTCCATATACCATTTCAGACATTTTCTAGAACTTGATGGCAAGAATGTGTGTCATAAATTAGAATAACATCCAGCAGTCGTACAGCAGTGGTCCCTGTCCCTCGGAAAGCGGCTCCACAAGTCGTCTGCCGAAGACATCAGAAGGCTCAGCTGCTTCTGGACACCGTTCAGCTGGTTCCACCAGTTGTGCCAGTAGGTCATGTCCTCTGAAGCCTGGAGCACACATTGACCGTATAGAATCATTAATAAAAACTTAATAGATGAGATATTGTCTCAAAGTTGTTTGAAGTGCTGGCGACTCACCTTCATATTCTTATTTGGTTTTGTCTCTTCCGCTGACTGTGGCTTTGTCTCTTGTAACTGATGTCGAATCTCTCGACTTCAGGGACTCGTACTGCATATGGCTGCCACACCGAAGGAAAGCCTGTAAACTAGCATGGAGTGGAGGTCAGACCAAACAACGAAACCTTCCCATTGTAACTTACAGGTACAGACAGGCATTGTCACCATATTTTGTTTGAAACGGGATGAACACAGAACACAGCACGTCAGGTTAATAATACAATCGATGGAATGGAAATACAAGAGTGTGACATACCTATGTGAAAACAAACGGTTTAAAAGCGTTGGTCGGCCCTATAAGTGGCTGGTGGTGTGGATGAAAGATTAACAGTGACTGGCTCTCCTGCTTTGGAGGAGGCAAGCTCTGTCTCTTGGGAACATTCCCTTTTTTGTATCTGTTCTTTTGCTTCCCCGACGGAATGCACATGCCTGCTGGTTTGTTTGGGTTGAGTCTGAACAAGGGTAGAAAAGGTGGCCATTTTGTTAATTGTTGTAACAACAACACAAGCAAGATATGTTTAATCGGACCTTCACCAGCAGGTCCGATTAAACATTTGACGACATTTGACAACCTCAAAAACATCATTCTTATTACCAACAACCAATTGCTACATTGCCTCAGGACACACTACGTCAACGCTAAAAGTACACAATAAAGTAATGATGAGACATAGGACCTACATAAAAAAAAATGATACAGGTGCTTTCAATGATAGTAGATGTCGGTACATTTTAGGCACTCCGCGAAGAGTTTATAATGTTGCTTCAATAATCGCGGAGCTCATTAAACTACCATTGGATAAAGGAATGTCAATGACGCTTTGCCAGTTACTTAAACAGTGATGTTATGAGTAACGTTATGCCACACTGATACTGAATAAGTAGCCATCATTTGCAGGCAAATGTAATTGAATCACTGTCGGGGTCAGCCCACACAATGTATCCAAGAAGTTTTTAGATGCAGTTACTTACCTGTATCATCTAGGGAATGCCTTCGCA